>PVJD01004689.1:0-131074 GCA_004026545.1 Mormoops blainvillei
CTCTCCTCTCCTCTCCTCTCCTCTCCTCTCCTCTCCTCTTCTCTTCTCTTCTCCTCTTCTCTTCTTTAATTTCAAATCCCTAGTGATGAATTATACTTGGGAGAAAAGGGGACATGTAACTTTATGGTTTGATATCTAACACTGACTTTGAGGAAAGGTGGTGGGAGACCTTATAGAGCATGGCTAGCTGGCAGCCCCTTATGAGTACATAAATTTAAATTAAACTTTTTATATATGGGTAAGATTCTTCCTCTCCATGACACCATTCTTAGCAAGTTTAAAAATGTTTTGCCCCTATAAAAATGAACTAAATTGTGATTTTTCTCCTGATGTGTTTTTTTTGTTTCACTTTTCTTTTTTATATCTTGGTTCCTGCAAGATAAACCTAAAAGAAAAATGATAACCCTTCATCATTATAATTTTCATATAAACTATACAAAATATCACTAAGCCATCCCTTCTTTAAAAGAGTAGTAATCTCCTAATTGATGTTGGCTTAAAATATATGAAATTGTTATTCCTATAACTTAAAAACTGTCTAATATTACCAGCTTTTGTGTGATTCAGTGTATTATAACAATAGTTTTTGCAACCATAAATAATAGTCTGACCTTCATTTTCCTAATGTATTTTCCCATTTCTTGATGCATTGTTAGTTGTTTGGTTGCTTCTTCCAAATTTTAGTTTCATTATCACATGGCTATCTGAAACAACTTATCTGTTTCCTTGACTTTCATGAACCATACACTTGTCAAGAGTAAAGTTTTGAGCAGATAGAAAGAAATAGAATCAGCATGTATCAGTAGTTTGACTGACTGGTGTATGTAATTAATTTTAATTGTATATTCTCCTTTCAATAGATTATCAGCATTGAATTCCCAGATGCCATAGTCTTTGCATGTTTCATCTGTTAAAGGCCAGTTATTTCCCCTTAGGTGGCAATGCAGGCAAAACTCTTATCAGCTAATGGGATAAAGATACATCAGTGTTTTTCCTTCTAGCCTAATCTGTTCAGAGTAGATATCCATGTTCAAAAGCTGACAAGTGGCAGGACCTGAATTAAAACTTATTGTGCCAAGGAGTCCTCCTTCAGCTATTCTACCTGTATACCCTTGTTATCCAAGTTATCTCACGTGAAAACACAACATCCATTCGTAACTCATATCAAGCAGTGCACCTTAATACTCACTGTATACTTTATCCTCTGGTTTTATTCTCTGGAACCAAATGTTTCTGAAACAATAAACTCTTAGTGTCGTTGTCTTTGTAAGGCAGATGAAAAGGATTAAAAAGATTAAACACCATTAATTATTTACCATGTGCCATGTAGTAGATGTTTTTTACTTATACTAACTTAATCTTCAAATTACCCTGTACAATAGATAAAACATTTGCCCACAATTTGTAGAACAGAGAGCTGAAGCAGGGGGTATTGAAGTACCTTGCACACATCAACCATCCTCTCAATAGCTTGTTTATTCTTTCTGTCTAGGCTGAAGGGAAGACAGATTCTTCCTTTTCTCTATCCATGGTCACAGGGTCATTCTTTGCTCCTCTATGACATGGCAGTTCCTTAGAAATGGAGGATAATGCATGGTTTGAATAAAATAATTTGAAAGGAAAACCCCTCCATCATACCTGTGATTTAACAAAATTGATGTACGTCTTTATCTTTTCATTCGTCTCAGATTTATCTACACCTTTGGTGTGCCAGATAATATGATAGGCAGTGTAAGAAACACAAATATGGAAAACCTCTGGTGCATAATTCTAGGAGTGTGGAGTTCAGTAGGGTGATGAGATGTCCATGAATCGCTACAGCATGGGGAGAAATAGAATAAATACCGCATAAATGATGTTCCGTGCTGTGGAGAAACTGCAGTAGAAAGGGTGCTTGGGGTTCCTTTGAAAACTTAATCAGAGAGTTCTTGTTTGGGCACAGCCCTCAGGGAACAGAGTTGGGGAGTGGCTTTGTGAGTGTTTCTTGGATTCATTTCTTTAGAAGGTGAAGACATGCGTCAACGAAACTTGATTTCTGGTACCTGGAATACCAGATCCCACTTTAACCTTTCGCTTGTGCTCATGTACTTGAGTAACAGAGAAAATGCCAAATCACTTCCACTAACTTTTTCTACGTTTTGACATATCGAAATAATCAGTGTGAGAGAGTTCATGGTCTAAATAAATTGCTCACAGCTAGAAGCACATACATACATAAACTATTAAGTAGACAAAATGCACCTGATTTAGCAGAGCCAACCAGAATGAGGTTAGTTACCAAATCACTAGATATTTGAATATTTATACAAAAAGGAAAGCTAGATTCCCTTCTCCAACATCACTTCTTTGCCTAAAACATTATGGACCAGTGTTTGGTAATGATTTAGCAAGGAGAGCACAGGCTGGGAATACTTTGTTATTAAATTCAAACATTTAACATATGTTTACTATCTGTTAAAAAAAAGGCAGATACTATAGAGATAGTCTTGTGAATAAGATATTGTATCTACACATGAAAAATTCATTTCTATTAGTAGAGCTTAAAGTCTCCACAATTACAGGGACTGGAGAGAAGAATTGCTATAATAAAGACATAAATGATAAACACTCAAAACACAGAGTGCTGGAATGATTCAGCTTGGCTGGCAGAAGCAGCATTTAAGCTGGACATAAACAAATATGTGATTTGTGGGGGTGGATGGAAGGTACATCAGAGAAGGGAGTCAGGAAGGGTGTGGATTGGACTCTAAGGTTGAAGCACGAGGGCAGAGGGTAGGCAGAGCTGGGAAACGTGGCGCCTCACTAAGAAAATGGCAGTAGTCTGCTCTGGCTAGAGTGTAGTTCTCTAACCATGGAATCCGCAGGTTGGTTAAATGCAGATGCCTTATCTCTAGCCCTGAAGGGTCAGAATTAGTTACCTCAAAGTGAGGTCCTTAAAGTGAGGTCCAAGAATTTAAATTTTTGACAAGTGTTCCCCCAGTGTCTCTACCTATTTCACTTTAAGGAAGAATGGGCTAACTGTGGTGACTTCAATGCTGGCTATTAGAATCACCTGGTGGGGAATTTTTTGAAAAGCCAGTTCCTGGTTCGTTCTTAATTACTGTGTGCTAGAACTCAGGGTCTAGCACAAATAACACTCCTTTTTTATTACAAAATCATAAGCGCATAATTCTGTAATATAACAACATCACATCAAGCACACCATATGAAGTTTTAGATGAAACGTTCAAATTAAAACTATAAATTATTACACCCATAGTATTACCCGACCAACCACACTCGAGCAGGCCTTACTTTTGGCAGACCCTGTATTTGCGAAAGCCTCTCCAGGTTATTCTAAGTATACCTTGGAGTAGAACTGCCGGCCCAGGCCAGTGGGTGGGCAGAGGGCGGGAGTGGAGAAGGAGAAGAAAAGGAAGTTGCAGCCGCTGCGAGGAGGACTCAGACACCATGCTCGGAGGTGGGGATTTTACTCTTGGGGTTGTAGGGAATCACTGGGGTTTTCTGAGTGCCTATAATATGTGTTTTAGAAAGCTGCCTGTGAAGTGCAGATAAATTAGAGATGGGAAACGCTGGAGGCAGCCTGAGCACTTTTAAGAATTCTGCAGTTGGCAAATGAGTGCTCTTACCTTCTTCCAGTTGAAGAGTAAATTGGTTCAACTGTTCTGGAAAGTAAGTTATGATATGGATCATGAACTTAAAAATTGCATACTCTTTGACTAGGTAATGTGTCTTCCAGGTACATATAATAAAGAAATAAAATGACTGACATTTTAATGCAGAGATGTTATAGGAATCATAAAAAAGCCCTGGCTGGTGTGGCTCAGTGGATTGAGTGCCGGCCCATGAATCAGAAGGTCACAGGCTCAGTTCCCATCAGGGCACATGCCTGGGTTGTGGGCCAGGGACCTGGTTGGGGGCAAGTGAGAGGCAACAGGTATCTCTCACACATCAATGTTTTTCTCTCTTTCTATCTCCCTTCCCATCTCTCTAAAAATAAATAAAATCTTTAAAAAAAAGAAGGAATCATAAAAAATAGGACTTTGAAAAATTGAATAGATATGTTAATTATGGAATACTACGGTGCTTTGAAACCATTTTTGAAGACAATTTTTAAATGCACACAAAACAGTTATTCTGCAAAGTAAATAACATAATACAGAAAATTATATATGGAATGTGATGCCAATTTAATTAATTAATTATTTATTTTAAGAGGGAGAGCAGAGAAGGGAGAGAGAGAGAAAGAGAGAAAACATCAATTTGTTGTTCCACCCATTCAAGCACTCATTGGTTGATTCTGGTATGTGCCCTGACTGGGGATCAAACACACAACTTGGCATATCAGGATCACACTCTAGCCAACTGAGTTAGCTGGTAAGGGCCTCAAATTTCATTTTTTTAAATAATTGAAACCAGAGTAGAGAGACATCTAGCCAAATGTTAAAACTGGTGATATTTGGTGGTAATATTTGCTTTACATTTTCCAAAAATTTTAAGCATTTTTATATGACCGTTCTGTTCAGAAAAAAACCATAACATATGCCAGTGAGGCTGTGGTGATCATTTGGTGGACAGTAATGAATATGTTGCTGTTCGCGAACCTGGGAGAGTCTAGCTTAAGAGACTGCTGATGGGCAGAACTTGTAAAATGTCAGCTCCTGGGCTAAACACTCAAGGATGTCTGGGCTTAGTGACTCTGAGTCAAGATAGAAAAACATGGAGGTGAAAGAATGAGCAGTTATCAAGACACAGTGCAGCAACTGTTGGCGATGAAATGGCACCAGGTATTAGACCAGTGGAGTCAGGCTGGACATCGGTTGGCTCAGCAATCTCAGTACTTGAGTTCCGGCTAAGAAAGAATTCAGAGCCAAGACTCAAATTGTAAGAGAAAGTTTATTTAGAAAATCACAGAGATAGAAGAGTGAGTTGTAGAGGAAATGGGATCAGGAAGCAAGTTATGGAAGCAAAAGAAGGGCCCTTGGAGCTGAGGAGAGAGAGGCAAGGAAAATGCACCTGCGGGAGCAGCGTGGGTGTGCGCCATAGAGAGACCAGCTGGGTCCTCTGTCCTAGGGTTTTTATTCCCTCTCTAAAGGTAGGGATATTAGGGGAGGTCCTAGGGGAAGATCTCAATAGAATGTTCATCAGCTTTTCCAGGTGTGTCCTTTTAGGGTCTTGGTCTCCATTGATTGGTCAGGGCCAGGGCAGGGGGTCATTAGTCAATGCAGCTGGTCCTGATGTCAGCCGTGCTATTGCCTCCTCTGGTTTTGCTGCTTTTCTGGGCCTAATGCTGAAACACAACTGAGGCCTAAATGTCACCTCTAGCTTGACTGAAACTCTGTCTCTGTGGTTAATAGACCCCAGGCTTTGTTCCTAAGATGATTCGATGTGGGTCAGGACCTCATTGTCTTGAGGGCTTAATGCCTAAGGGAGTGGTTGTGCAGAGCTTGTAGGGGAGTTGTATGAGGCTATTTTCCGGCCCCCTTGTTCCTCTTCTAAGGGGGCCCACCGCATGACTAGTGACATGCTGGGGTGGAAGGGGCAGGGGATGGTCCTAACAGCATGACCAGCAATAGGAAAGTTCAGGTGCTCTAAAACACATGAGCAGCAATATGTTAGGGGAGGAAAGGTCACCCTGGGGGTGAGGTCCTTGTTTTCCCAGCTTTTCACATTGTTAGGTACCTGGAGCATTCTGCCCTGGTGACATTTTATATCTGGACTATTGTTTCTCCTTTGCTCATATCTGCCTATTACAGAGCTGCAGCACAGAAATGGCCAGCCTAAAGGATATGATGAAGAGAAAGGTGGGTCTTTAAAGACTTTAGCTGAGCTCACACAGTCTGAACTTAGGCATTTACTAATACTGAGGAAGATAGGCAAGTTATCACCAAGTCAGACATGACTTGATCAACTGAATGTGCAAAGTGAGATATGCAAGGATTTAAATAAGACTCTCTGGCCTTGAATGTCAGTGCCTGGGATGGCAGAATTTTTTTGATGGTTTTTTTTGTTTGTTTGTTTTGTTTTGTTTCATGCAGATGGAGGATAGAGGAGAAAGCACAGATTTAGGAAGAAAAATAGTTTGTATTATGTTGAAGGGAATTGCCATAGAAACATTCAGGTATAAATGCAATCAGAGTCTGGAGATCCAGAGAAATCTGGATTGTGATGCAAATTTAATAGTCATCTGCATTGAGGGAAGGGTTGAAACCATGGAAACCAATGTGATTTTGAGATAATGAAAAAAAGAAGAATGTGGAGAAGGGTATAACCATGTGGAACACCTAATTTTACAAGTGTGCAAAAGGGAGCCAATGAAAGAGGCAACAAAACATCAGAAATAAATGGGGAACTAAGAAAACACAAGGCCATGAAGGTCAGTGCAGGAGTGGTTTAAAAGTGGGTGGTAGCAGTAAAATTCCATAGAGAAGTCAAAAAACCCTGAGGACTGAGGCGATCTTTTAATATTGGCAATTAGAAGCTTTCTGGAGACTTAAAAAATAAATTCAGTAAAATGGTTGAGGGAAGCCAGGCTGCAGTCACTGAGTGAGTCAGTGTAGAATAAGCTGTCAAAGTCTAGACCATTCCTCCAAACATTGGCAATAAAAGGAATGAAAGCTCTCATGGTAAATTGTAGAGGAGAAAGATTGTGGGGTAATTATGCTACAGTGACCCTAGGTTTTTCTCTACTGAAAACTAGCATATGCATCTTGTTTTTAATCACTAGTGTTTCTAGTCAGGAAGTTGGAAATGGAATGCTGTATTGTATGCTCTGAAGATATTTTATGATTGTCAGTTTTATACAGAGGCTTTGGAGACTTCTAACACTAAACTGAGAATTATATTTATTTTTCCTCTTTTATCAATGCATGTTATGTCATATGACATAAACACGACAAATCTTAATTTAGTTTTTCATGACTATAAAAATCTTTTGAGTAATAGCAAAGTTACTTTCCACATACAGAGATAATTATCATTGGAGTATTATCTTTGTAATTTTAGTACAAGGATCTACTTTGGTCCATATTATCTATTATGATAACATATATCATCAATAAGTTAATATCTGTTATAGTGCTTCCTTTTGGTTTAACTTCAATCAATGGAATGGAGAAAATTAAAGTAATACAAGTTTAGAGTTCAACACCACCAACATAACATATTCCTTTTACAGTTAAGGAAAACATGGCACAAATAGGCTAACATTACTTCCCTGAAGTGCTTACCTAATAGCAAGGTTGACTATATATATATATATGATATTATATATATAATATATATATAATATAGTCTATATATAATATATAGTCTATAATATATATAAATATATATATCATATATATATATATATACAAAAACAGTGAGATGATATTTCTTACTAAAGTACATTTCAGGAATATAATAGATGTTTCAGTAAGCAAAATGGTGACTACAGTTATTCGGAAACAGTTATAGGAATCCGAATTTTGTAATGCTCAACAGAGAACTATTAAGTGTTTTTACACAGAGAAATAATATAATGGGTGCCATGTTTAATAGTGTTAACTGTATTCAGGGTGGTTGGGAGGCAAACTCTTAGAGTGAGAAATACCTACTAAAATATTGTTGTATTCCATATATGTAATGAAAACTTCACTATAATTTAAAACTATAAAAATCATTTCTTTTTAAAGTAAAAGTAATGTTCATCCAAGTCTGAGTAACTATATAATTTTTATTTCATGTAACCAGAGCAGCAATATAGTAAAAGCAATATAATAAAATATTTTTAAAGATTGGCATTGCCCTAAGTATTTAAACAGATTTTTGTTAATTTATCCAACGAGCCTTTATTATTCTTCAACCTTTCCAGGCTACACTAAATTTAAAGCCCTTTTGCCCACTCTAATTCAGAACAAGTCCATGTTTCCTCAGAAACTACACCCACTAACATTCGTAGCTGAGGGTATTTCAGAGACTCATGGGGTACTATATATCATTGTTTTAATATATGTAACTATGAGGCACATCACTTTTTTGTGACATGAGTTATAGATAATGGAAATATAGTAGGGTAACCACTTCATTTGGGAGGACAAATTCCTAGGTCCACAGTACCGTCACCGTGGGGGGTGTATAGGCACCTGGTCTTCCATCAACATCTTTCAGTGCTGGCATCTGCTAGAGATGCGTGAAGGCCTTTGGGGCTCATGCCTCATCTGTCACTCTAGTTTTTTGTCTGCATGACAGGAACCTTTCAGCTACATATGTGCCCCTGTTGATCTCATGGAAAAATCATTTAAATATAGATACTTATTCCAGGAGAGTTCCTAGGCAGAGCTATTTTAAACCCTGTGCCTTTGCATACTGAAATATGGATAAATTATCATTTTGTGTCACTTTTAGCCTTGAGAGGCTCTAAGCATCATTTGGTAAGACATTGGCTTGCTAACTAGAAAGGATTAACTGCCAAACTATTGAATAAGTTAATAGAAATAATTATGACTCTTTGTGAATATTTTGTATTCTTGTAACAATTTTCAATTGGCTAAACCATTTCTGTTCAGTTGAGATATACAGAGAAAAATCCAACTATTAATAATACAAGATGAATAAAAACATAATTATAAAGTCATAAGTCTCAGAATCATATAATACATTATGGGGCCAAATATTAAGATGTTTAGATCACCTACTTTTTAGGATTTTCAACTTATTTAGCAAAACAACAAGTATTGATTGCAGTTGCTGTAATTAAATTTATTTATGATTATAGTTTTTATTGAGGATTTTTGGTTCTGAGAGAGCCCATGCCTCTTTGGTTGCTGTTTGACGAGTAGGGTAACTTTGTTTTTATCATAAATAGAGCTGAAATTGTAACATTAATTTTATATGTTTTATGAAACTAGTTTTATGAAATTATTTTACAAGATAAAGAAATAGCCTGACCTAGTCGTCGTTTATTGGGTTAATCTCAAATCTACTTCCTAAAATATTGCCCTGTCTACCATGGATCCATAGTCAATGTCTGTCACATTTGTGTGTGTTTGTGTGTGTGTATGTGTGTAGCTTTTCAATAATAAGACAGAACCGCAATAAAAAGAAAGGATACTCTTAAGATCTGAGTCTTGATTTAGGGCCTCTTTTTGGATCCCAGCTCACAGGGCTGGGAGAAGTGATGTTAATGAGTCTGTAGAGGTGGAGACCAGTTGCGTGACTTGTGTTCAGTATCCCACCCTTGGTTGTTAGAAATCTGCCTCCCGTGATGTACTCGCGAACCAGGCTAGTCCTCCATTCTTCAGGTCATTTACTAAGACCTATACTCCATAAAAGGAGGCTTCTTTTTGGCCATCCTTTTATTGTACTGGAATCCAAATGCATCTGCTTATTTTTGAATTAAAAGATAAAAAATCAATAGCTTTTTTGACTGAAGACAACTTTATATTTCTGAAAAGCTAATTTTTAGAAAAATAAAACTTTTCAGGAAGAACTAAAGCATAGGCATGCTCTGCAAAACTTTTAAAAGTGATTATCAGGTTGTGATTGCTATCCTCTCTTTAACTTGTTTCAAGTGACATAATTTTACTGTAGTATTTTATAGTTAAAATATTATGGTAAAATTTTTATTACAGTAAAATTTTATAGTTATATAAGTCATTTTTATATAATGAAATATAAAAGTGAGCAACAAAAGGAGGAAAAAGTTTATGTGATGAAAAGTAAAATTAAAGAGGAGATTTGTATTGATGGTAAATTAAAATGAAATTCACCCATGCTGTACAGGGAACTAGATTAAATTTTGACTGCTGTGTGTTACGTGAGTAGAAAAGAATGATCCTTGTGAATACTGTACAATGTCTGAGTGGAGAGAGTATTTCTGAAGCAGTATCTTGGAAATACAATCAATGTGTCTGAAGCCAGCACCTATTTATCTTAAATTAATCATTTTTCCTGAGTCGGCAGGTGATATAATGCCGGGGCTGGTTGCCAGTGTCTTCTGATTCACGGCACAGACAAGGCTGGGCTCTCCTAGACTGCTGAGAACTATACGACATGAGGGGCCTCCAGGTGTAACTCTTCTGTAAGATTATGGACTGCTTTTTAGGTTTTTCAGCCTTTTATGGGGATTGAGAATCGGTAAATACTTGTTTTTAAAATAAATCCTTGAGTGCAGCTAAGTCTATTTTATCTTTCTGCCTTCGAGAGGGCATAAAGAGGTATTCAAAATACAGGGCAGTATTTTTTCTCCTCCTCCATTAAATTCTCTAGCCAAATAGTTCCTGCAGTTGAAGTGGAAAAGATGCATGAAGGTGCTAAGCCGTCTGAGTGTCGGGCCCCTGCTGCTGTCAGTCTGAGCTGTAGGGTGGAGGGCAGCACCATGGCCCTGATGCAGCGATCTCCGTGTACCCATGTGACGCCACAGGCTTCGTGCTTGAGCTTGAACTTAAAACACACTCCCGCTTCAAACGGCAAACTGAGGAAGAGGTCTGATTCCTTAAAAAAAATAAATAAATAAAAATGAAATTTAAAAAAGTAGAACTTACATCCTAGGTTTTGTCACTAAGTGTTACCACCTTGCCAGGGGTAGATCGGGCAGCAAGAAGACAGTGAGGCCTCCTTGTCCCCGAGCTGAACAGTTTTCCAGTGATTTAACCATTTTCCCCTTCCTGCTTTATATCTCTGATACGTACATAGTTGTCGGGAAAAAGTCTTTAGAGATTTTGACTGCTAATTGTGAGAGATAGACAAAATTTAATCAAGTCCTGGGTGGGTGGCTCAGTTGGTGGGAGCATCCTCTCTATTTATAGATTTCCTGCTGTTTTGTTACACCAGCCTATCATCTGTAGCCAAGCATGCCTTTTTTTTTTTTTTTTTTTACTGGACAGATAATCTTATAAGGTTTTATAAAGTGCCTGGCACAGTGCCCAGGCCACTGTATTTATCAGACATCAGAGGTACAAAGTTAAAGGGCTGTAGGTTTTCCAGTGGCCTGTAAAAAGAAGTTCAGACCAAGAAAAACAAAATCATTCCATGAAACTATGAAAAGAAAATGGCAAAATCTAAATGAATAAATGTTTCACTAAATGTCTATGAAGCATAACATTATGTCAACTTCATGAGTTGTTAAATTTAGTATTCATAAAAATGTCATATTTGAAGGCAATCTGTAGGTTATATTTTCTACAAAATGCTAAAAAATCAGAGCTTATCCTAGTTAAATGACTATCTTATAGCCAATAATTTCAACAAGCCAAGTGATAATAGCAATTATACCTATCTTTTTTCCCAGCTGAAATTATTTTTATGTGGATGGGAATGAATTTTAATATACTTGTTAGGATACCTGTGACAATCATAAAATTTCCCACCTCGGATATCCTGAGTGACCAACATAGGTCACTTCTCTTTCACTTCTTTCTATTTGAAAAAAATACTTTGTACTGGGGGAATAATGCATTGATAACAGAAAATCTGCTCACTGGCAAATTCCAATAGGTGACTTGGTGATTTTAGTTCATTCTGAGGGCATTCTGCAGTATAGGCTCTCATGAGAAGAAACCTAGACTTGTAGTCAGAGGCGCTGGCTGACTTTCTTCTCTGCTGCTTACTTTCTCCTAATATCAGAATGCCGACTGGCAGTTGCATCATCTGTGAAATGGGGACACTGATTGTACCTGTGCATCTACATTGAAGTAATGCTTATGAAATCACTTAGCAAATGGTCCGGTATAACAAGATGTTAAATGAAATTACAGATCATGATTCCTCTTGTTGGTACCACAATGTTTTTTATTTAGATAGATGTCAAAAACAATGTGGTCGACATAATTAGGACATTTTAGACTCTTCACATGGTTTTTAATGTCAATATTTTAAAAAAACGGATTTTGTAAATAAATAGCAGCAGAAGGTATTGGAGCGCTTGGCTGCGTTCCCTTCACTGCCCCCCTTTCCGTTTCTCCTGGATATGTTCTTGGTTCCAGTGAAGAGTGGGGTACCTGATGCATTCGGGGTCAACATCTCATGACAGATCCCATCAACTTTTGTCGGCTACGTTAGATACACAGACTGCTCTAAAATGCTTCCCTCCTAGTGATTTGTACCACAGACACAAAAGCACTGTGCCTATACATTACCTAGTAAGTTTTAAAAATCTCTAAGGATAGAAAGAAATCTATTTAAAAATTTCCTCCTGAAAAATTACATGAAGAACAAGAGTTTCCAGGTGGAAAGTAATGATAAAAATCTAAACATTTTTTTAGAAATCCATTCTCAGACAAGGTTAGCCAAGTTGTTTTCAAAACTTGAAGAAGTTACAGTTCTCCTGCCTCACTGACAGCCTGGCATTCATTGCAGATTTCTCAGAATGGGTGATTCCTAATTTTAGGCAAAGTCAAGAAACTGTTCAAAGTTTTATTTGGGAAATATAGTTTGTCCCATTAAGCTTTTTAGAGATAACTTTTGAAGCCTGTTTAGATATTTTTAATCGATTTTCTGACCTGCATGTCATTTAAAGTTATAATGAAAGCTCTATCCCAAAGGTTGTTCTTTGGAGGGACAATGTAATAAATAAAGAATTTTTTTGTCATTTCTTTTTTAGCCACATAGATAAGACCCGAAATGAAAGGAAGTTTTTTTAGTTACAGAATAAATTAGTAACTCTACGGTGAGCATATAGATTTATAACTGGTGACATCTTTTGCAGGATAGAGGCAGTCCATACTTTACTGTATAATACATTCTTGAAAACTATTTTTTGAGAAACCTAATGTTTGAAAAAGAAAATGCTGGACTTTTTTTGTAATGAAGTGAGTACAGTGTTCCACTTTAAGAAAGCTGAGTATTAGTACTGTGTTGGTAAATATCATCCCTGTTGGCACTGCCCCTTCCTCCTAAGATGCAGGCATTCCTGTGGGAGGGTGGGAACCTTTTACAGGCACAAGGGGAAACAGCTGCACATGGAACCCTACCAGCCCCTTCCTGGGCACCAGAGATGTCAGACCTTGTGCCTCCCTCTCACAGAACTACTGCCTCTGGCTGATTCCTTCCACGGAGCCTTGACCTGAATGTTGGGGTGGCTTTCAGTCTATAAATACCCTAGGCTAGATGCCTGCAGTGTTCTGGAGCAGGGTTAAGACAAAAGGGAGAGGGAGGCAGATAGGCCCCACTTGTATATGGGGCCACCTGGGTGTGAAGACCCCCAGCTGCCTTAATAAGAAGAGAAGGAGCACTGCAAGCTGCCTTCTCTTCTTATTGCCACTCTCACAGTCTAGAGTTGAGTTAGGACTGAGAAGGAAGAAAAAGTCTGGAAGGAAAGGAGATTGAGTGAGGTAAGAAGACTCTAGCCCTGGGCTTTGTCATGCATGAAGTAATCATTTAGGTGTCCTAAATTCCTAGGACTCCTAAATTTGCATCGGACTCCTCAGCATGGAACAGACAGAATAAAAAAACTGCGGATGTGCTATGGTGAACAAGGTCAGAAAGTATTTTGGTTTTTTGGCTTGGCTGGTGCTGCTGCAGATAATAGTCTCCAAATGCCACAGCTACATCATGAGGCTGGCATCCCTTCCCTAGTGCAAACCTCCATGGCTTTTGTAAATAACTCTTAATCAATTCTAGTGTGAAAATCTGAGTTTGGACTATGAAAGGCGGTTTAGGGCATGGATTTATAATACACAAAAGTATCTATTGTATAACATCAAGAAACACATCTGTGAGTTTATAAAGAAACTACAGTAAATCATAACCAGGGGGTCACAATAGCTCGTAGCCAAGTCCAGGTCTAGTGGGCATTTCTAAGTGTTCTTAGTAATTTCAAGGCTGAATTCATATTTGTTCAAGAATTATTTTTTTTTAAATGACCAGATGAAAAGAATCTATGTGACTCTACCCAATATTTGCAGTTGTTTTTCTGTTTTTCAACCATCGCAAATGCTGTTTATAAACCTTCAACTTTTTCAGCCCAGATTTACTTTATGTTTTTAATTGTGTCTCTTGTGTATGCAGAACTATGGGGAGGAGGGCAATGTAGTATTGCCAAAGTTGTTACTGCTATGGGGTTGCAGCTCCAAACACAATGGCAATTACTTAGTAGTAAGTCTTACCTCTAAACAGTATCCTTCAGTCACATGCAAGGGCACCATGCACTTGCAGAAATTTAGAATTGCAGCCTCATAACCAACACTTACAGGTCATTCTTGAAGCAGAAATACCGAAGTCAAACATTCTTTCTAGAAAATCTTGGTTCCTTTTAAAAAAAAATTATTTCTAACTAATAATGCTGTTTTTATAAAAATGAAAGGAACAAACCTACAGTCCTTAAACAAAACATCTATTTCTTTTTTGCCAGTTGAGGAAAGGAGTTATTATTACTTAATTCATGTATCCATCGCCCACCCTATTATAAACATAGCATTTAGAACCTTTTTCTCCTACTGAATTTAGTCTACCATAATTTATACTGTTTGGGCTTTATTTGAGGTTCTTTTTATTATGAGAAAATGCTGGAGCACGCTTGGCTTTTGGAAATCTTTCATTCTGTTGTCGTGATGCAATATAGTCGCTAGAGGTGGAGATCCAGAATTTTCTCTGTGGTGGGGTGCTAGTATGAACTGGCATCAATTCACATATAAACCAAGCTGCAGCACTATTTAGAAAGATTATGTGAGTACAGGACCAACTAATGGTATATTTATGCATATTTGTTTGCCACATGACATTCGAATCACAGTTTGCAAGGCATTGGAATTTTGCAGAAAAGGTCTTCCATTAGTTTTAGCTGAGGCTTTGAAACAGCCTTGGTTTTATGAAGACACTGTTTTAAAAAGCGATACAACAAAAGCAAAGTATTTTTATGGGAGCGCTCCCTCCCAAAAAGGACACTAAACCTTAATTAGATAGCCTCATCATAGTTTATTCGTAAGTAATCCCTATTTGTTTATCTAGGCATTTTCCCTATTTAAAATTAACATTTTTGCCTCCTCTGTTTATGGTTATCCCTAAATGCAGCCCACAGACCAGCTGGTGCTGAAAGGGGAGACCTTTTATCCTAAAATGTTCAATTATCTCTTTCAGCCTGGGAAAGGATGGGCAAAAAGATAGTGAGTTTTAGCATAAGAACAATTGAACAGTGTTGTATTTTTAGTCTGACACTTTTGCTTTTCCCCAATTGTAAAATTGATCCTCTTAATCAATACTGTGGAGACAAAAAGAGGTAATCTCACAGAGAAGCAGGGTAGAAAATGATGCAATTCAATAGGGCTTGACAGTAGCAACACAATTTTGAAGTGACATAAATTGCAAGAATGGCTCTGTTCACGGTCACTTGTAAATACAAGTAAAATAAGCAAACAGAATATAAATGCTTTTCCATTTTGATTTAGTCACATTGTTGGTTCTGTCTTATCTGGAGTGATCAAGAATCATCTAATCGAGCATTTACTTGGTAGAAAGAGTTTTGTAAGAGGTGATGAGAATTACCTCTGTGAGTCTACTCATAAAAGTTCAATAAAAACATAGTTCATGTACACACTAAAGGGGGCATCAGAGTGCAAAACACTCAGAAAGAAACACTGAAAAGCCATTTCTGTGTTGGCTATTGCACAGTTAGGGCCAAGTGGTCCTAACTGGAGTTGTTAGAATATGAAACTATCCACATTTGGGGTGCAGATAGATGAGGTCTGTCTGGAAAAAGTCTAGTCATTGTTAATGTAAAGAGAATGGTTTTGCACGACATCAGTGTAACCTGGCAACCAAGGAGAGTGGACTGGAATGTGTGTTCATGAACAATGACGACTTCACTGTACTAGTCAGTGGGGGCGGTAGACGCTGTTGAGTGACGTGTGTACTGTGTGACCATTGCATTCAAAATGAGCAAGTAGAGCAATGAGTCTGCATCAGATTTTATGTTAAGCTTGAACATTCCTCCATGGAAACTGTTCTCATGATTCAGAAGGCTTCCGGGGAAAAATGCAATGGAAATCACCCAGTTTTCCCTTCCTGAAGAAGGCACAGCAAAGTCGCAGCAAGATCAAGAGCATGTTAACAGTGTTTTTTGATTGGGAAGCTGTTGTCCATCACGACTACACCCCTGCAGACCAAACAATTAATAAGGAGTACTACCTCAATGTTCTTTGTTGGTTGAGAGATACAATATGAAAAAAAAAACAGCCACAGCTGTGGGCAACCAGTGGTTGGCAGCTTCATCATAATGCACCTGCTCATGCATCACATCTCATGAAGAGCGTTTTGGTGAAACATCAAATCACTCAGGTGTCTCAGCCCCACTACAGCTCAGATTTGGCACCCTACAATTTCTGGCTTTTCCCAAAACTAAAATCACCTTTGACAAAGAAGAGATTTTAGACCATCTCTGAGATTCAGGAAAATAAGACAGGGCAGCTGGTGGTGATTCCAACAAAGGATTTTGCAGAGTGTTTTGAACAGTGGGAGAGATACCGGGAGAACTGTGTGAGGCCCAAGGTGCCTAATTTGAAGAGGACTGAAGCATCATTTTCCTATGTATAATGTTTCTTGTATCTTGTATCTTCTTCAATAAATGTGTCTACTTTTCATAGCACATGGCTGGATATTTTCTGGACAGACCTCACTGTATACTGATATGTTTGGCAAATTCTTTATCCCCTGACTGAAGCCACAATTAAAGATGGTATGAAAAAGTTTGTAAGTGCAAAAGATTACCATGAGAATATGAGAAGTATGATATGGGGCACCATGATATTGGGCGCCAGACTCAGGATCAGGGCCAGAATGGTGGGCAGAAAGGGAGCAAGGAGGAGATTCCAGTGGGGAGCAGCAGTGATTTCCAGGGCGGTAAACCAGATACACTTGGCTATAACCTTACTCAGTCCCCAAGCACTGGCCAACTGAACAGCACTGCAGACAAGATGGTTTCTTCCATTGGGGCCAATACACTAGATGGCTGGATACTGGAAGAACATTTCCCTCCTGATTTATAATCAGCAGTTATGATCAAATAGGCCTATGAAGGTTTGAGATAAAGAAAATGAAAAGATTTGTCAATAAGAAAACTACTTGTAGAGGCATCAGGTCCCCAGGGGTAACAGAAGCTAAGGGTTCACACGGTGGCAACTCGGGAAAGAAACAGTAACAGCATCAGTGACCTGACAGGAAAGGAAAATGAGGCAGCTGCATCAGAGAGACCCTTGACCCACGGCAGAGCCTAGAACCCTATCCCAGAATTCAACTTAAGTTTGTCCTAGGTGAGTAGATTTGACTCTGTGGTTTGCTTTTTGCATGGTATCATTTCTATAAACCCTATTTTCCTGAAGAGTTAGAAAAGACAAAGGAAAAAAAAAGACAAGACAAATGAGTTGGGAAGGCTGAGTGGTATTTGAAGGCTACTAATTCATTGGATGTAGGCACCTAACTTTGTCTGGCACCTTCACATTAATATGGTTTAAATACCTCTTCTTGACTTGATCTCGGCCCCTTGCTATATCTTCACCTGCTTTTTGCAATCTCCCATAAGCCTGAGGCTGAATATATAGCCCATTGGCTTCCTGGTTCTGTCCTTGCTTTTAGATTACATCTGGTCCACGGCGGAGCCCAGAACCCTATCCCAGAATTCAACTGAGATTTGTTCTAGATGAGTAGATTTGTCAGACAGAATAATATGAGCCAGATATTTACAATCAGCAGTACTAATCAAAGAGATCTATGAAAGAATTTAGACAAGTGGTTAATGGATTACAATAGTTCTTAGTGGAGAAGGCAAGGTTAATTATGTTTACCCATGATCACTGAACAAAAATCAAATAGTTGTGCTTTTGAGAAAGGCCTTGGACACTCCCAAGCCGAAAAGGCAATGGCATATTACAGTTTTTCTGGTACTTTTTGTCTTCATCTGGTTCTGTGTTCAAAGGTGGCACCGTTACAAAAAGGCAGATGGAAGACTGGATTAGGAAGAGTGGGAGGAACTGAGTGGGGTACTGTGAGAGAGGATCATGGAGCAGAAGTAAAGATATTGATCTCATCTTTCAGAATTACATGTCTTAGGACATCCAGTACATCCTGGGCAGTGCTAGAGGTCCTGGCATTGGTGATCATGACAATACCATAGTTCATATACTATGGGCAGTTTTTTCTTTAACTTAATTTTTATTATTTATGCTATTACCAATGCTACAGTGTTTTCCCTCTTTGCCTACCTACACCCAGCCTTTGTCGTCTCCAACAATCAACTAAGGATGAAAAGATTGCAAAAGGAGGAAATGACTTTAGTTTACAGAAGCCAAAGGCCACAGAGCACCGACCTGTGAGCATTTGGTGTATGGACAACCAGATTTATCAATCAGACACTCTGGGCTTTCATGGACACTCTCAAATTACAGCCCAGATACTCCCTGTCCTGTGACTGTCCCTGACCTCTCCACACATGTGATGATGGGCAGACACCTCTGGCCTCCACCGTGAGGTCAAATAAAGTGTTGAGTTAGGACCCAGGAGACCTGGCCTCCAGCCCTGACATACCCACTTACTACTTTAAAACACAATGAGTCATTTTCCTTCCTGGTCCTCAGTTTTCTCATCATTTTTAGAAGTTGAGTCCCATTCTGTACCTATACAATGATGCTTTTCACTTAAGCCCTTCATCTGTCTTAAACAATATCCACCAAGCTCTGTCTGAGGCAGCTTCCTGTGGAATCGGCCCTGACCTGTCCCATTCCTGCCAGTAAAACAGAACACTAGGAGGAGGGGCACTTATTTTATCTGCTTATCTCCTTTTAGAGCATTCAGTTTTGATCTACAAAGTCTGCAAATATTTTGTTGAGAACAAGTCAGCGTGCTTTTTACAAAAATAAAATTTCTCATAACACAGGTGATTTAAGATTCGGCAAGTTTCAATGACCTATGCACTTAAAGGGATCATAAACAAACTACGTGGAAAAAAAATACTTGGGAATGAAAGATACAGTAGTGTCAGAAAACAGTATAATCTCAGCCGCCATACTTTAATGAGTTTGGTATTTTTTCTTTTTCTACAGCTGAGCTTATGCATTTAATTAAAGAAAATATTTCATGACATTTTAAAACCTTTTCATTCACGTAATATACAGTAAATACCTATAACAAATTTTATTTTTAAACTGATTCTAACCAAGTCACTTAACCTCCCTGGACATTCTTTTCCTCATCTATAAATTGAAAAGGTTGGAATAGCTGGTCTCTAAAGTGTCTTTTAATTTGAAATGTTATGACTTGATGTTGCTTCTCTTTTATTGTACACAACGAGAACAGTGGCTAGGCACAATAAAAAACCTAATGGTAATGGCAGCGACAGGGGTCTAATTAGAGCTTTTAGGTATAAATTCAATTTATGTTAAGGTCTTTCTCATGAGTCTTAGTTGGACGGTTGCTTTAAGGAATATTAGGAAGCTTGGGTGAATTCCAAATGGTATTTATTGCGTGGCTCCAACATTTTTGTTTTACAATAGTCATAATAACTTATTGTTACAAGTTCATAGTATAGAAACCCTTTGGCAATAAGGAATTTTTAAAAACTGAGAATGATGAATATATTTTACATGGGGTTACATAATTTTAGAGCCAAAAAGGATCCTGGAAAATTTATGCAGACTTACTGGAACAGGAACAATGCTAAAAATAAGGTAATATATGGACCTGATTCATTAATTGGAAGATTTTGTATGGAGAATTTTCTAGCAGAAAGAAATATTTGGAGGCTAAATAATAAAAGTGAATCTGTTTCGAAGATAAAAAGTTTTCCCATTATTCCTGCCAGATGTCATACAGAAAAATAAGTAGCAAAGCAATAAATAACTGGGAAAATTGTGCCAATTAATATTGAAAAAATAATATTCTGTGAACACTAGGTCTGAAAAATCCCATTGCTAAAAATGGACATTGTATTCAAATAAATTTGGGAAATACTGGTTTAAACAAAATTGTTATATATTACAACTGTAAACTTTTTAGAAGCCTTAATATCCTTAATGAATTATATATACTGTTAGTTTCCAGGAGAAGGATACAGCACACAATATTTTTAAATGAATTTATTGATCAGGGAATCTCTTAAGAATTTTGATACAGATCAAAATATAATTTAATAATATAAAGAAAGATTGTTAGTATAAATGTAAAACAATTGTATTGAATTTATTGTGGTGATATTGGTTAATAAAGTTATATAGGTTTCAGTGTACAATTCTATAATAAATCATCTGTATATTGTATTATGTGTTCACCACCCCAAGTCAAGTCCCCTCCTGTCACCATTTATCCCCCCTTTAATCTCTTTGACCTCCTCCCTGCCCTCTTTTCCTCTGATAATCAAGAGTGTTTTCTGTGTCTGAGTTTTTTCTATGCTTAATTCCTTCACCTTTTTAATCCAGCCCCCAACCGTCCCTTCCCTCCAAGAGGTGTCAGTCTTTTCTCTGTATATATGAGTCTGCTTCTATTTCATTTGGTAGTTAATTTTGCTCATGAGATTCCACATATAAGTGAGATCATATAGAACTTGTCTTTCTCTTGCTTATTTTACTTAGCGTAATACTCTCCAGGCTCACCCATGCTGTTGCAAAAGGTAATATTTTCTTCTCTTTTATAGCTGAATAGTATTCTATTGTATAAATGTACCACATCTTTTTTATCCACTCATATATTGATGGGCACTTGGACTGCTTCCAAATCTTGGCTATTGTAAATAACTCTGCAATGAATGTAGGGGTACATATGTTCTTTGAATCAGAGTTTCAGTTTTCTTTGGATGGATTCTAAGAAGTGGGATTGCTGGGTGATAAGGCAGTTCCATTTTAAATTTTTTGAGGCATCTCCATACTGTTTTCCACAGTGGCTGCACCAGTCTGCAGTCCCACCAACAAGTGCACAAGGGTTCTCTTTTTCCACGTCCTTCTCCAGCACTTGTTGTTTGTTGATTTATTAATGATAACTGTTCTGACAGTTGCGAGGTGATATCTCATTGTGGTGTTAATTTGCACTTGTCTGATGATTAGTGATGTTGAGCATATTTTCATATTGGCTGTCTCTGGAGAAGTGTCTATTCATATCTTTTGCCCAGGTTTAAATTGCTGTTGAATTTTATAAGTTCTTTATAAATTTTGGATATTAACCCCTTATCAGATGTATCATTGGCGAATGTGTTCTCTCATTCAGTGGGTATCCTTTCCATTTTTTGATGGTTTCCTTTGCTGTGCAAAAACTTTGTAGTTTGATGTAGTCCCATTTGTTTATTTTTTCCTTTGTTTTCCTTGCCCAAGGTGATATATGAGAAAAAATATTGCTACAAGAAATGTCCAAAACATTGCTTGTTTTCTTCTAGTATTTTTCTGATTTTCAGTCTAACATTTAAGTCTTTAATCCATTTTGAGTTTTTTCTTGTGTATGGTAGACCACCTTTCTTGAAGGTGGTCTAGTTTCATTATTTTTGCATGTATCTGTCCAATATCCACAACACCATTTATTAAATAGTCTATCTTTACCCCATTGTATCAATTATACTTTTGCCTCCTTTGTCAAATATTAACTAACCGTAAAGACGTGGGTTTATTTCTGGGCTCTCTGTTTTGTTCTACTGGTCTGTGTCTGTTTTTATGCCAGTACCATTGCTGTTTTGAACACTATGGCCTTGTGATATAGTTTGATGTGGAGTCATGTGATTCCTCCAACTTTGTTCCTCTTTCTCAAACTGCTGTGGCTTTTCAGGGTCTTCTGTGGTTCCATGTAAATTTTTGGAATATTTGTTCTAGTTCTGTGAAATACACCATTGGTATCTTGATAGAAATTTTGTTGAATCTATAGATTGCTTTGGATAATAGGGGCATTTAAATGATGTTAAGTCTTTCTATCCATGAACATGGTACAAACTTCCACTTATTTGTACCTTCTTTAATTTCTTTCTTCAGTGTCTTGTAATTTCCTGAGTACAGGTCTTTCCCATCCTTGGTTAAATTTATTCCTAGGTATTTTATTTTATTTTATTTTATTTTATTTTATTTTATTTTATTTTATTTTATTTTATTTTATTATGCAGTTGTAAATGGGATTATTTTCTTAGTTTTCCTAATAGTTCATTATTGTCATATAAAATGCAACTGGTTTCTGGATATTAATTTTGTATCTTGCTATTTTACTGAATTCATTTATCAGTTCTTATAGTTTTTGGTGAAATATTTAGGGTTCTCTACAGAAAGTATCATGTCCTCTGGAAATAATGACAGCTTTACTTCTTCCTTTCCAACTTGTACACCTTTTATTTCTTATTCTTGTCTGATTATTGTGGCTAGGGTTAATATAAATTTTTAAATTCTGGTCTATGTTATCTTATAAATCATTCAGCTTAAAAACATTTGTGGTTCAAATTACCTGTGCAAATATGTACGTGTGTTTGTGTATATATAAACATATATGTATATATACAAATATATATAAACAAACTAGCATTTGGGCAAATATTTAAAAAACTTTTGTAATAATTCTGACTGCCTTCTTTGATGTTCCAAGCTATCTCCCAGGATTATGTTTTCATTTACTTTTTCTTCTCATCTGAGTTCAGGCTCTACTTTTTACACTATTTATTTAGTATCTAAAGTTCACTATCTCACTCTCTAAAACTGAATATGACCCAACCTAAATTCTTAATTCATTGCCCACCTTACACCCCCTTCTGCTCTCAAAATCCCCAAGACACATTGAGAGCGGTCCTTCTTCAGTGTGCTCTGATTATATACAATATATGCGAACACGCATTTTTGTACGAGTACCTCAGATTGCATACCCTGTCAGTGAATAGCACTGTAATGTACTTCATTATTTATATCAGAAATTTGGGGGCCATTCTTCCCACTGCTTATCATCAAATGATTATGAAGTCCTGTTGATTTGACCTTCTAAGGATCCTTTGAGTCCATCCCATTCTTTCCTCCTCTGCTACCAACAAGTTGGAGTTGTTTACCTTCTTTCTATGTGCTACTGTAAATGGCCTTTTAATTATCTCTTCGAATGTACTTTTCCAAGTTCTTTTTCTTATTGTCCTATCAATAAACATTTAAAACACAAATGGAATGATATTTCTCCCTCACTCAATATCCTCTAATAGCTTCTTCCTTAGAAGAAAATACCAAAATCCTTAAAATGACCTACAGGGCCCTAAATAACATTTTGCACTCTATACTTTTCTGGTGCTGGACTCCCTTTTTATTTTTTAAATCAATTTTACTGAGATGCAATTAACATACAGTGAAAATGCAATCATTTTAAACGTACACTTTACTAAATTTCAACAAATTTATTTATGTATATAATCAGGATATAGAATATTTCTGTCACCCCAGAAAGTCCCCTTGAGCCCCATCCCTTGTCAACCTCAAAACCCCCTCAGGTCATTCTGGTTCCCAGGATTCGGTTCCTTCATTTCAAATGGAAGAATCCCAGGTCTGCTCAAGCAGGTTCAGGGTCTTCCCTGTGTTGCTCCCTCTGCCTGGCGCTCTTCTCACCACCCCATCCCCGAACACATACCACCAACACACATCTACCCGTTTTCAGTTTAAACACCATTTCTTCAGTCAATAGAAGTGTGCCGAGCCATGTAGTCACTCAGTAAATATGAGTTATTATTTTAGTAAACAATAAGTTAATTGGAAGAATAGGATTTGTCTGTAATAAAATCACAGAAAAAGATCTAACAGATAACAATTTGGGCCAATTAAAAAAAAAATCAATCCAAAAAGAGACAGTTTTGTAGAGGATATATTGTTTATTTTAACAATTATCTGAAAACAGAACTCTAGTTTTTCTTTAGTTTATTGTGAGTCAGTGAGTTTCCTAAGATGCCATCAAAGGTAGGATTTAGAGGGAAAAACAAGTAGATCATCTGACAGATAAAATATTCTGTAGTTACAGAAGTACCCTGTGTTCCTATTACAGCTCCCCAAATAAGTCTGTCTTTGTTCAGCTACTGATCTATTATGAGGACAGAGAAAAAGAAGAGTTCATTGTTTTGCTGGGGCTTATCTATTATTCCTTATCTGTTATCAGATATCTATTGTTGAGATTAGATGTCTTTTTTATTTTTTTATTTTTTAATGACCTATGAGGCCACTGTTCCGGTCGTGTTGACCAGACCATAGTGGTAGATCCATTCTGCCAAAACCACATGGACCTGAATTTGTTCTCTAATTAAATATCAATCATTATTTCAGCAATGCTTGCTTGGTGAGACATCCCTTCTGGCAGTAATAAATCATAAAGCACAAAGAAGACAGTTGAAGGAGTAACTAGTGAACCACTGTGGTCCTATTAAAAAGTCGAAAGGGAAAAAACTTATTTTAGCCAGAATTTGAGATTAAACATTGCAAATGATCTTTAAATAATTTCCTTTTCTGAGAAAACCTAGGGAAGTTTTGTCTAATAAAATTGGCTAAGATGTCACAATTTCTTTCAACTTGATAAAAATAAAGAGAAATTGGTAGTATTTATTTTCATGGCTTATGTGACTTTTATGCATGAGCTCTCCAAAGAACTGTGTAAACTGGAAACAGTCATCTGTTCGTTAAAATGTTAAAGAATTAAGACATTTCTTTTTATATAAACCCTTTTGAGATGAAAATCAAAAGGTATATAATTTATTTTAATCATGTCGTACTATAATATGTTACTCTGACATATTATAGTTTAATATTATTGCACTAATGATTATAACAGTATCATCAATTCATGTTGATAATAATAATCTTGCTTGACCTTGCATCTTTAAATTCTTTTCACATATTAAATGCATTTGTAAACCATGTATTTCAGTAGTTAGAATAAATTTAGTTAAATTTAGCTATTTCGTCACTGATTTATGATTTTATAATCTCTCGTGTGCCCGCTGACATTTTGGCAAAATGCTGCACTGTCATTGCTTGTTTAATAAGTGTGTTCCCGCTGGGCTAAGGGGGAAAGGAAAGTACTGTAGGTGCTTCTGGAGGAGTTCTGGCCAACCAAATCATACCTGATTGCTACAAAAGAATCGCAGTGAGGCTTGTGTTGCCAAAGGGCGTCGGGGAACTCAAATTATGTGATTAAAAATTTATGCTGATCACATTAACCAGATCACAAAGTGATCCATAATACAAATGAAAAATTATATTTCTAAAAAGGCTTATCAAACCGAGTGATACATAACAGATTTTCTCTGAAGTAGTGTTTTTGGACATAGAACATTAAAATCAGTTAAGTATACTTTCCTTCTGGGAATTCTAGTAGCAATTGCCATCTCTGATTTGTCTTAAAATATGTATCCTTTGGTTTATTATAAAATTGTAGGAATATAAGTAAAAGGAAATTAATGACCTTTTCAGTGCACTTATTATTCACAGGCAGGTAAACATAGCCAGAACACTGGACTATTTTTTCTATTATTTTAATAAAAATTTCCCCCATTACATAAATGCTCAAGCTAGAAATTTTGGAAAATACAGAAATACCCACCCATGTAAACACACACAAATACGTAAATAAAAATCACTCAAAATTTAATCACTTGAAGATAATTTATTATTCTATACTTTTAGTTAGTTTGCAGACTATTTTTCAACATACTGGGATCCTATATACATGCCTTTTTATAACTTTCCTTTTAAACTCAATATGTTGTTAAACTTTCCTTATATCTTTTTAAAAGCTTGTAGTCTAAAATAATTTTAGATTCACATAATTATTGTAAAAATAGTGTGTTTTATGTGTACCCGGTACCCAGCTTTCCCCAATGCTAACGTTTTGTGTAACCAGAGTATACAGATCAAAAGCAGGAAATTGGCGTGGATACAATGCTGTTGACTAAAGAGCTAGTGTGGATTTTGCCAGCTTCTGTGTGCACTCATTTTGAGTGTGCGCATGTGTCTGTGTGTGTGTGTGTGTGTGTGTGTGTGTGTGTGTGTTGTGTTTCTGTGAAATTTTATCTTCAGTATAGGTTTTATTTGCATTTGTCTTATGGTAAATGAAGTTAAGTCTTTTTATAAGGTAAAGCCATGTTTACATCTTTTTATGTGGGTTGTCGGCTAAGTTCTTTGCCCATTTTTCTATTTGGATTTCAGATTTTATCTACAACTTTTAAGAGTTATTTAAATATAAGGGACATTAGCTCTTTATTTGTGATATATGTTTTAAATATTTCCCCCAGCATGTTATTTGTCTTTTGACTTTCTTCTGGTGTTTTTTTTTTAACAGCTTTATTGATATATAGTTCACATGTCATACAATTCACCCATCTAAAGTACACCATTCATTTTAGTATATTCACAGTTGTGCAACCACAATTAATTTTAGACTATTTCTATCATCCTGCCTTTCCTCCACCGCCACCAAATAAGCCTGGTAGCCATTAGCAGTCACTTTCAATTTCCTACCCAAATCTCCTAGCCTTAGCCAGCCATCAACCTACTTTCTATCACTAAAGATTTGCCTATTCTGGAAATTTCTCAGTACATATTTAATTAGTCATGTACAATAGGATTATTTTTAAGTGGCTGTATTGTATTCCATGGTAGTAATGCTTTAATATTTATTTAAGCAATTAGTGATTAAATGTTTAGGTAGTCTCCAAATTTTCACATTATAAATAAAACATTCATTTAACATCCTAATGGATTTCTGTTCATGTCCAAAAGGTAAATTTTAAGAAATCAAATTGTTCGGGTAAAGTGCAAGCATGTTTTTAAAAGTTTTTGTCACATTTGTCCAAAAACAATTTTGAGAGATATTTGCAATTTGATCTCTCTTCAATAGGGGATGATAATCTTTGAGCTTTTACCAAACACTAGAATTAGAGATTTTAAAAAAGTGGTATCTTATTTAAAAGGTGCCTCTAACTCTTTAATTAACAGGGATTTTAATTAACAGGGATTTTAAAGGGATTTTAAAGTTTTCTTCCTTACATTTACTGGGTGTTTATTTTTTTTTTGTGACAGACCCCTTGTGTATGTTCTTTGCCCATTTAAAATTGAAATGATTGTTTCTTATTGATTCCTGAGAGCTCTTTATTTGTAAAAATGAAATAAGAAATTTTCTGTCATGCATATTGCCAATTTTTCTCTCCACTAGTTGCCTTTTTTCCCTCTTTGTGCTGTATAGAGCTTAAAACATGTATAAACATCTTAATCTTTTGTGCTCTAATCTTAAAAGGTACATATATGTACACCTTAAGAAATGTTTTTTGATTCTTTTATTTCTTTCCCTTTACTCATTAATGTATGTGGAACTTATTTGCTTTATGTGAATATTAGGTGGGACTCTGTGCATTCCCCAATTAATTAGCCAATTTTCCATTTGCGTTCTGTGGAAGACAATGGTGATGCATGTTAGCCCGGATGTGTACTATTTCTACTCAGAAAACCTAGCAGTGAAAATTGTCCATTGTCCTCCCAACCCATAAATACAGAAATTTATCATATGCATTTGCTTCTGCTTAAAATTATTTAAATAAACACATCACTAAACATTTTCTAATTTAGGATCTCATATATTAATCATCAGCCTTTTTTTTCACGTCAAGACCCACACCTAAAATTTATTATACTTAAAGGTTTGGGAAACAGTACATTTTCCTAATCAAACTAATTTCAGTACAGTTTGAAATTGCTTTGAAGATCTAGTTGAAAGAGGAGCATAGTATGTTCTTAAGTTCTGGGGAGAAATCAGAGCTTTGGACCCACACTAAATATTCTGTTTCTATAATCAAGAAGAAAGCAGGAGGCTTTTTTGTTTTCTGTTTTCTTTTTCTTTCTTTCTGTTCTAGGTCTTGGTGGGAAAAAAAGAAAAGCTAGGCAAGGGAAGGATTATTACTAACAATAATGTCGATTACTGGTATTTTCTAAATCAGTCATCATAGTTGTTACTGACCTAGTTACAGCTGTTTGAAATTTCCCTTAAGGGGCCCTCTATCCCCCACCCCCCACCAGACACACAATTTCACCCTAGAGAGAAAGCAAAACAAAACAATTTGAAAAAGAAATTAACCTAGTCCTACCATATTGTCCTTAAGGGCAGATATGCTCACCAGGTTGAAGAAGCAGAGCTGCTCCACCCCTGGTTTTGTGATTTCTTTTCTTCTCCTTTTAAAAAAATGTTTGTTTTATTGTAATAAGAATGCATGACATGAAATCTACCCTCTTAACAAGTTTTTCATTGTACAAATATAAACTCTGAGGGATTTGGGCAGCTTGAAAATATGTACATATCATCAGTACAGTGAATCCGGGCCAATTTGTGTGATTTCTTTAGTGCCAACCTCCAATTATTTTTATTCAATGCTTTTATTTTTTAACCTGCTTTAAATTTATTCTTGGGTAATGCGAACTTGAAAATTTTAAATTCCTATCATTTAAAAAATATTTTCTTTATGTTTTCTTTTGCTTTCCCGTGCTTCCTCCTTTGAAAAATTGATGTTATTATTTATGTTAAGTAAATTATGTTATATTATGTTAAGTGTAAAAGATTACAAGGGAAAAATTGTTTGCCTTTGTAATTAGAGTTATCTAAACTTCAGAAGTTTTTCCTCTGTCATTTAAATCTGTAGGATTTTGAGGACATTACTTCACCTTTCTGATTTTATTTTTCTAATCAATAAACTGGGAAAATAGCTTGTCTTTTAAGGTGGTAGTGAAGATTAACTGAGGGACCTCAGTTAAATTATTTAAAGAAATCAGCCATTATATGTGTTTGGCCTGTTTCTACGGTGTTACAATACTAAGATGAAGAAGGTAGGAACTCAGCCCTCAGGAAATGTTAGGACGAATAAAGGATATGGACATTTAAAGTCTGAGAGTTTCAAGCAGACCGGTTCTAGGAGGGCATTACAGCTTTGACTTCATTATTTCTGCTAATGATATAAAGGGAAAAGCCCATTGTCACACTATTTGAATGTTTCCTTCATCTTTCCCTTAAAGAAGAGCCTTAATTCTTTTGGCCTGTGTGAGAAGGGCCAACTTCTCGCATTGTCTCTGCTATTTGCAAAACAAAACTCCCCAAAATATTTTAAAAGGTTTAAGAACAATCTATTTTGTATTTGTGGGTCCTCACTAGGGTGAGGAAAATGATAACCAGAGATTTGAGGCGACTTTCTCAGGGTTTTAGTGACAAGAACACTGTTAAATACTGGTTCCTAGTTGATTTTACGTACTATTACATATTTCCACACTTAATGCCAAATTGCTGACTGTTTTTTTTTTTTTTTGCTGAGAAATACTATTGAGAACATGAGATTTTTTTCAGGTAAATGATACAAGTTTTAAAAATTACGGATAAAGATTTATTCTTCAGGGATTGGGCAAGTGTTCACATCTATTTTGTTTTTAATACATACTAATGAACTTTAGCTATTTAAAGTATGAATTCAAGTGAGAGGCTATAATCACAAATATTTGAATGCCAGAAATTAAGGATAGCATGCGAGTAAGTGGCAGTTCTTAGAGAAAAAAAATATTTATTTTTAATATTGTGAAAAATAATATCTTTATAAATAACTATTTTTCTAACCAAATGCAATTGTAAATAACATAAAAATGACCTAGGAATGTAGGTTATCTTATTATTTTTGAACTGTCAACTGTTACAGATATTATATCCAAAAGATAGAGCTGAAGACTGGAACTATGTATTCAACAATAAACCAATAACATGCATCACCTGGTGTTTCAGAACCCCGATGTAGGCTGTGTGAGGAAATGATCTATTTCTCAGTGATAAAAGGACAGGTAATTCAGATAATCTTAAGAGAGCAGAATTGAGAAGATACATGATGACAGAGTAATTTAAATTTTTTAAGGAAAATTACAAAAAGGACTCATGGACATGGACAACAATGTGCAGATTGCTGGGGGCGGGGTATAAGGGGACTAAATGGTAATGGAAAAAATACAATAAAGATTAAATCAAAAGAAAAAAAGGAAAATTACAATCCCCTTGGTGATAGTTATTTTATAACAGTTGATAGACTCTCTGATTGGCATCTTAGTATTATAGACTTTTATATTTTTCAAAGCTTACTGAAGTGTATGCTTAAAATGTATGTATTGTATTGTATATATCACGCTTTCATAAAGTGGATTTAATGAAACAGTGAGTTGAAACTATGTTGCATGTCACATGCTCTGTTTATCAAACAATTTATTTTTCCTTATTCAGTCTCCTAGCTCTTTATACTTTGGTTACTATGTCAGTCCTTGGGAAATAAACATAAATAATACATTTCTAATAAAAGGGATGATGAAATACTTGCAAAATGTCTTAGAACAATGTAGGGTAAAATTTTGGCCACTGTGGAACGCACCAGCTCTTTGCGGTGTTTAGCAGCAGTATTTTGTACAAGGTGCTCCCCAGACAGGGGTCCACACATGTGGTGTTTTTCTGGGTTCCCAGCATATCTGAAAGGGAAACTTTCACAGTATGTAGAGCCCTCGATGTCCTCCAAATGAAGGAGGAGGATGTCTTCAGATTCCTTGCAGCTAGAACCCACTTAGCTGGCACTGACTTTGACTTCCAGTTAGAGCAGTCCATCTCCAAAAGGAAAAGTGACGATATCACAGAGGGGAGAAAGAAACTTGAGTCAGGAGGCCACCCTTCCCCGTCTTGGTTCTTGCCTGACTTGCAAGACATGAATTCAAGTGAGAAACAAACACATATAGTGGAAGCGAGACAGCAAGTTTACTTGCGAAATACATACAGGCACAAAGCTGCAAGCAGGCACTCAGCTGATCTGAATGCCCCATGTACAGAGAAAAGAAAGTTGTTAGTAAGTTCATGAGTTTTGTTCTGTACACTTGAGCCAAGGCTGTAAGTGGGTACTTAGCTAACCCTGACTATTGGGGTTCAGGGCTTATACCTTCGTCAGCTTTTAGGTTCCCCCTCTTCCTCCTCCTTCTAAATCTTGGGAATAATGTACAGTTACAAAGGCTTTCTTTCTCAGTTAGTAAAGGCTCTTTGTCTTAGTGAAATTGTTACAGATTACCCCTTTCCCAGCATAGGACCCCTCTTCCTCCTGTGCAGTTCCCGCTTGTGAGGTTCAGAACACCCAGCAATCTTAGGAACATTGTTACGGATGCCCATTTCTTAGCACAGCCTCAAGGACTCACTCCTCCTCCTGTTCTATTTTGCTTGTAATCCTGGGACACCTGGCAATCTTCTCAGACTGCGCTCAGGACTGTTGAGTTAATTGGTGAGACAGGTCTCCCATTTGCTTCTTCCTTTCTGTATTAAGTTCTTGGTTAGATTGTAATGGTAAAAGCCCTGCTGTATTTCCGCTCTGGCCTTTCATTCCTAGCTGCTACCTGACAATGGCATCTGCCTCATAGATCTGAACAGGACCTAAAAGAAGCCTCTGCTGACAGTTGGTGCCATTGTTGCCAATAAAAACCGGGCTGATGTCAGTGTCATATCCTCTGGGAATACTGTCCATTGAGCCATGCAGAAGTGCGATGCTGCCTCTAGAGCTACTCCTATTGTGGGCTGCTTCATTTTTGGCACCTTCCCTAACCGGATCCAGACAGATTACTGGGAGTTGTGGCTTTCAGTGGTTCCTGATCCCAGGGCTGACCCCCAGTGTCTCACAGAGGCTCCTGTATTAACCTGCCTACCACTGCTCAGTGTAACGCGGACTCTTATGCACTTATGTGGACATCGGCAATTGCTGGCTGTGATCAGGGAGCTCACTCACTGGCCCAGGAGTTCTGCACATGTGGTACCCCATTTCCCGTGAGCACCCGTGAGGTCACACTTGACCTCTGCTTCTGCAGAGACCCTGAAGAGGTTGGGGGAAAGAGCAGGCCACACTGCTGAAAACATTGTGACCAAAGAGGAATTTCTGGACAGATGGACCTCTTCAGTGTCCAAATTTACTGGTATCAACCTGAGACACCCAACTGGTTTGAAGGGACACTGGTACCCTTGTGTGTATCCCACAGTTTCCTGCTGAAGATGGGTCTGCCGCTCCCACTGCTCAGGCCACTGAATGGGCGAGAACAACCACTGAGTGGTCCTTAAGCTGTTCTTTTACAGACTCTTAAATAGGAAATGAAAATATTTTGACAAAAAATAAGCAGTTTCTTTAAAAAAGGAAATAATGTACTTATAGAAAAAAAAACCTCTGGAATGTTCACTGTGCTCTCACTCATGCAAAGACCTATAGTATTCATTTGTTTTAATCAATTGTATATTACTTTAAAATTGAAGATAAAAAGCAGCTACATCTTCCTACCACCAGTACTCACATGTGCGCCCTCTAGTGCCAAGATTTTTATTTTTAATCCTAGTCAGAGAAAAGGGAATCAGAGCTTTTTAGAGATTTGATTCTGTTCTAGATCAGAGATCATTCAGAATAGACATAAAACTTTCCATTACTTCCAAGAAGTAAGAAAGCTTTTTAAAAATACCAGGACTAAGTGGCCATTACTAAATGGACAAATAATCCAACTGAGGGACTCTGTTGCTGGCCAAGAGGTGAAAAAGTAAGCTTGAAATTGTAAATAATTGAAATAATTCAAGTCTGTAAAAGGCCATGAGTTCAAAATGAAACTCAAGGACAAAGCCAAAATAAAATGTGCAGTGGCATAGTTGTAATTCCAACAAAGAGTAACTTTGATAGTAGATGATAGGTTCTCATTGATTTTAATAAGTAGAATAGAATGCATGTGTACATGTGTTCTACATATATATTTTGTTTCAGTGTTTAGATATATGTATACATCATATATGTATGTATATGTATATATTATATGTATATATTATACATATATGTATATATTATATATGTACACACATACCAGCAGGTACTTGAATAATATTATCTCATTCAATGTCATTTGTTAAATTTTGATGAGATACCATAGGAACTTGTTTATATCAGTTAGCTTATGGTAAAAGTGGTTTTGCTATGTCGTTTCCTTAAAGTCATAGAACCTACCAACTACTTTAAGTGAGGACTTACAGTATATGTATAGATATTGCTGATAAGGAAGATGGCAACATATCCTTAAATGGGAAGCAAATATAAATTTTTTGAGTTTACTTTTTTACATATGCAGAATATATGTGTGTGTGTATGTGTGTGTGTAACTGGAATCTATATGAAGAGTAAAGATTAATTTTTGAGTGAGCCAAATAGTCTCTGTATGGTGGAAATCTTCCAAGAACTCGGCCAGAGCAGACATTGTAGCAGGTATCTATTTACCAAATAATTCCAGCACATGATAATTAGGTAAAAAGATTGTTCATCAGTTTGATTAACTCTGGTGGTCACACACATTAACGAATTAACATCATCTTTCCGGATGATAATGGAGCCAAATGCTCCAAAGGGAAGAATTCCTGGGTCAGTTTTGAGCCTTTGTTTTCTAGTAGATAAAATGGTTGGGTGAGCATTCTAATGATTTTAAATTATAGATAAAGCCAACAGAAGTTTTTAAGCATAATAAAAGACTAGTATCGGTTAAGCATACAAGGATGATGACTTAGGTAGTACTGACTATTTAAAAAGTAAATGACACATTATCTTGAAATGATGTAGAAGGATTGGACTCATCCTATGATGTAATAAATCAAATCATTTGAGCTATGCAAAGAATCACTTGATCCTTAAACCAGAACTAGCAATGGGACAGGTAGAATTACTTTTATTCTAGAAAGTTGCCAAAATACATATGTAATTAAAACAATAACTTTCAAGAAGCCTACATGGCTAGAAATAATATTAATAATATGAGTGAATGACTACATAAACAAGCAAATGAAAAGATAAATAATTTGATGATCCACACCCTAATGAACACTTGAAGAAGAACCTTTGATGATTTCTGGAACCATTCCTTTGTGCAGTTCATTTTCTTTCCTGTGAATACTTAGCTACTTAGATTCTCAGTCTCCTCCACTCACTGTGCCTACCCGCTCTGCCTCATTCACTCTCTTTGTGCCATGACCTGGAAACCCTCTTGAAGGAATGAATTAGGGCACTTGTAGGGCTGGATTCATTTGCTTGCTGTCTGTTAGGGATCAGTGCTATCAGTGCTATCTGATGGCTGATTGACTGATGTCCAGTATTTTTGAAAACTTTTGATTTATATATTTTGTCTGTTTTTTGGTCCTTGCAGAGGGGAGGGTAAATCCTGCCTCTGTTAGTTATTTTGTCCAGAAGCAAGATATCAAATGGCTGTTTAGTATTTTCCGTGACAAAATGGGAAGTAGACAAAAAGCATTTTTGCTGCATACTAAGTGAAATATCATGGTCGTCTTCAGGAAAAGCACTTCTCCATTTGAGGTGAAAGTAGAACAACCCCCTTCTTTTCATGGAACACGATTTTTCCTTGGAAGATCAACTGACAGGCTGTGATTATTTTTTACTTGGGTATTTGGCAAATATTTACTTAAAAATGAAAGAAGTGATTTTGCTGTTTCAAAGGAAGTCTACTGATAAGTATTTGTTGCCATTGATAAAATTCAAGCTTTCAAGAGAAAATTAGAATTCTGAAAAACTTGTGACAGCAACTGTGTTCATGAGAGCATCCCAATCCTTCTAGACTTTTCTGATAAAGGTAGAGGTAATATTAACAAATATCTTTTATTTTGTTTAATTTTATTTTGCTATAGAAAAGATGTTTCATAGTGTAGAGTCTGAGCCATGCTGCCTGTGTCCAAGTGCTGACATTTTCCCCTTAAAACCTGTGTGACTTGATCCTATTTTCTACATCTATAAAAAGAAAGTTATGGTAACATTTATCATGTTGTCCTATTGTGAAAATTAAACTAGCCAAGAGTATATTTACAGAGCTTTGATAACACGGGCATTCAGTATGTGTTTGAAATGTTAGCTCTGTCTATAATAACAGACTTTCTGTATAATCTCAAACTTTATGGTCTCTAAGTCCCTTTATTGAGAATTTTATAGCGGTTTTGTTTAAATTGGTTATATTTATTAATAATTGCTATGTAAGAAATTAAAGTTGAAAAAATTAAACAATAATGTTTATATTTATATAAGCAATAATAAATGCATTATATGTTAAAGTAAATAATATATTTTAATAAAAATAGCTATATTTTATCCTAATAAATTAATGAAAAGAATGGTGTTATTTTATATTTTTGCATATCCTCTTAACATCTGACTTCTCAGAAGACAGGTAGTGCCTGTTTTTGCTTCTGAATTAAATCTGCAGCAATATATTGTTTTGGTTGAAGTATTTGAAGAAAAATCAAAACTCAAGATATGTAGTTGGAAATAAGAAGAGTGTTTTAAAAGACTTTTCAGAAAACTTTGGATATTCCTGATGCTACACTAAAACTCAATAAATGGTAGTTTATTAACTCTTCACTGCAATATGCAATCTGAAACCAAATCAGTGAACGTTGTTATAATCTGTTACATTAAATGACCCATTTTTCACTTTGAACTGCCTTTTACTCTTGCATCATTTTCTGTCACTGATCACTAGAAAAATGTTGCTTCTCTTTTTAACATTTAACAGAGTTATGCAGCTCTTTCAAACATTAACATATTTTCTAATTACCGTGTTATAGACAGAGCTAACATTTGAAACACATACTGAATGCCTGTGTTATCAAAGCTCTGTAAATATACTCTTGGCTCATTTAGTTTTCACAGTAGGACAATATGATACATATTATAATAACTTTCTTTTTATAGGTGTAGAAAATAAAGATCAAGTCACACAGCTACTAAGTAGAAAATGTCAGCCTTTTTACACAGGCAGCATGGCCCAGAGTCTGTACAATGAAACACCTTTTCTACAGTTTTGTGCTGTTTTGGCTAAATCTTACAATGGCTTCTATATTTAAAATAATTTTTATTAGATACATTTTAAATCAAATATCATTCTACTAAGATTGTAATCAATTTATGATGAATGTTGGAGATAATTTGTCAAATACACAAAATCGTATTTTTGTGTAAGTAGCGAGTAAACACTGAGGAATATTGATTCTTTACTGTTTAAATAATGGTAATAGTTTATTGGAGTTTTAAGACTAATATGTTGAATATTCAACAAAGTGAGGCTTCCTTTCCACACACAAAAGCTGCAGTGCTGAGGAAAAGCACCATCTGGGCACCAGACATAATTGTGAAAATGATAGTAAGTCACAGGAGAGACTTGAGCTGTGCTTGAATTTAGCAGAAAGCAACGCTGTGATTTCACATCTTTTTATTTGCAGAGGCTGATAGCACTTGACGGTGACAGGAAGACTTACTAAAGCTCACGGGCACTTTCTCTAGCAATTGTAGGCAGGGGCCCTTCTATTCACTCGCCAGTTATGAACCAGTTAGGGTTATAAACCTTGGTTACCTGTTGATTTAGACTCACTTATAAAAACTGCGATACAGAAAATCAAATTAACAACATTTTCAACAAAGGAACAAATTAATGCCATATTCTTCAGGAAGTGTTTAGAAGTGAAATACTGTGATGTCCACAACATTTTCAAATGGTAGAGCAAATCAAACAAAAACAAAATAAAACATCAACCTACCCCACATATCTGTTAGTGTGTGTAATTGTGTGTATGTAGAGAGAAAGAAATAAAGCCTATATGGTCAATTACTACCATTGATGAATATAGATGGAGAGTGTATGGATGGGTGCTTATTGTACTATTATTTTAATATATTTTTTTGTATATATGAGATTTTTCTCAATAAAATTTGGGAATGGGATAAAGAACTCTGTGTGAAAAACAGGATTAAAACAAAGGCAAATGTAGGTTTTAAATTTTGCTTGCTTGCTTGTATTATTTACAATTTTGAGAATTTATCATATGTTTAAGGCCAGGCTGAGACACATAGGAAAAACAGTTGTCTTCAAGGTCTGATGGTTGTGTGGTTTTAAAGTTGTCATCATTGAAACTCTCAACTTTCTTGTTAGCCTTAAAAAATAAATAAGTCGAACCCTGGCTGGTGTAGCTCAGTGGATTGAGCGTCATCGGCCTGCGAACCAAAGGGTCACCTTTTGATTCCCACTCAGGGCACATGCCTGGGTTGCGGGCCAGGTCCCCAGCAGTGGGTGTGCAAGAAGCAACCACACGTTGATGTTTCCCTCCCTTTCTCTCTCCCTTCCTCTCTGTCTAAAAAAATAAAATAAATAAAAATATATGAATAAAAGGGACTAAGAAAGTGGTAAAAAATTTATAAAAGAATAAAAAATAAGTTGAGGATGTAGATTAATGTAGGTTGGTTTAGCACCAACCTTTCGGGGGCAGGACTGGGTTCAGTGTATGTTTGTTATTTAAGAGCTTTATAGAAAATTTCGGGTTCCTAGCATCAAATTTCTCATTAGCTTTACTATTAAAGTCTCTTGTATTTGGCACCCTGAGAAGCTGCTGAGCTGTCCCATACCTTCCTGTCAGGTATTGTGCTAAGCACTCCATTTACCTTGTCTTATTTAATCTGTGCAGCAGACCTATGAAGTTGGTTATATTTAGCCTAGTTCACTTAGAAGGCCCAAAGAAAAGTCTGGCCTTTGTTGTAAGACTTCTGGAAGAGTCTATTATATATCTGATAGGAATGTCTGTTTTGGGTGGAGCTGTCTACACTGGATCTTAAGGTTGGGTCATCCACACTCCATAGCTTTAGGGTAGATCTGGTGACACTAGGATGACCAACATTGTGACCTAGGGCAGGACTTTGGGTCACGTGGTTTCACTTGACCTAGAGACTAAGTTCAACCACATGAGCAATTAATCAGTCATGCCTATGTCATGCCTGTGTAAGCTATGGACACAGAATCTCAGATGAGCTTCCCCATTTGGCGGTGCTCTGTGTACATTGTTTCTTTATGTCAGTGTCAGGAGAGGATTTTCAAAACTTCCCAGACTCTGCGCTAGTGTCTCTTCTTTGGTTGATTTTAATTTGTGTTTTCTCCCCTATGATAAATAGTAGCTATCGGTATCAGAGCGTCCAGGGAGTTCTTTGAGTCCTTCTAGCAAATTATTGAACCTGAGAGTGGTTTGGAGAACCCTCTGAGCTTACAGTTGTCAGAAGTTAGGGCAGCACCAGTGTCTGTGCCATTACATTGCAGAATTTGGCCAACTCTAGTTGTTCTTATAAACAGTGCAAGCAGAATTTTGTTAGCCTAAATTATATTTAGTAGTTTTACTGTTATTTGGGTACATTCTATTTTTGTAGGAAGCAGTGCTCAAACACTAAACACTCAAGTAATAGAGTGTTTATTGATTTCCTACTATCCATGTCTAGCTGACATATAATTATTTTTATTACTTCAGATATGTAAAGGATAGGGATATGTCATAGCTTCAGCCATGCTCTGCATTCTGATTAGGCTATACAATATGAATAATACACTTTTTCATTAAGTGATAAATACAAATATTTGGATAGACTAGCCTGAATCCATCTCAATTTTTGTATTTTTAATATGGGGCAAATCAAGCACAAATTTGGAGCTTTTTCTCTGTCTGATTTTTCCTAAGGTTGTCTTAAAGATGTGAGAATAGCATAATCAATTATTTTGTTGTGTTCTCATCAATTGTACAAATAAATTGAACCAGCCAAGTAAGTTGGCTCCATTTGATTAGCTCCCTCTCATTCTACTTCAGCTATTGTCATTTTTTGGGAAGTGAGATTACATAATTGGCTCTCCCATGAAGAGGAACATGGCCAATTCTGTTGGGGGAATATAAATTCTGTCATAGTTATATTTCAAATCCATTATTCATAAAACCTTGCACTGCGGGCTTCAGCCTGCAGCAGACATATATGAACAGGTCAGGAAATGAAGACATGACAGAGGAAATTTGCCAAATTTGAAAAGGAAAAAAAAATAAATGCCAAATGGGACATGGGTGAAAAGCCTATTTTTAAGAGCACCGTGACAACTGTTGTCAGTACAAAATGAGGGAAGATGTGCACTACATGTACAAATGTTACAACACTACATGCGAAGTAGGGATTTCCATAGTCACAGAGTAAGGTATCCTTAGGATACTATCACCATGGGTTTTACTCATGTAGGTTTTGAAAATATATAATATATATAATTAAAATTTTAAAAATTATTTTGAAAACAATGTTATAATCAGTGCCAGAGAGTGACACAAGACTTGTGACAGGATGGTTAATATTGTCAGCAAAGGTCATGTTGTGCCTTTTTGACCTTTTCTTCTTGAACTATTCAAATCAAGCTATTATAGGAATATGTGATAATTCTACAGTGACTGGAGGGGCAGTAGTTAAAATAGTCAATATGGTGAGAGCTGAAACACTGGGCCTTCAATTACAGTTGCACAAATGGTAGCACTATAGCTACAGAACAGTTAAAAATCAATTAAGGAAGGTTGCCAACTGATCTCCCTGCCCATAATCTATTTAATTAGGTAGTCTGTTTCTGAAATCAAATGTTTATGGACCCTGAGACTTTTTAACAGCATGTCATTTAATTTAGGAAGTATAGACCAGAGATTCCTTGGGTCCTGTTATTTCAAAAGAAGATGCATAAGAAACAACTGCACTGCTGTGCACCAGTTATCTCATCTCTAACCCAAGTTTGTTGGGGAAACGCACATAGTACCTTTTCAAAATATAATATAATTATTGCAAATTAACCTGAAAACCCTTGAGCATTTCCTATTTTCTTACCAACAAGAAATAATTTTAATGATTCCGCAATGCGGAAAAAACATCTTTCATTGAAATGTGTCCATACTCATAATTTCTATAATCTTTAAATTACAAGAAGAATGTAGGATGTTTATTTCACTTAAACAAATAACCTAGCATATGCAATAAAATTTGCTGTGATTCTTAAATAGGATTAACTGACCAGAAGATGGAGAATGTTCTGAAAGCAGAAAGAGCCTTTTTGGGGAATAACCTAGTAAGGGACCTATTATAATTATATTATTGTTGTCAGTGACACCACTATCTATAATTCCACCATTCTCTGAGTTATCATTGAATTCTAGCTCTTTATACTTTTAGTTTATATGTTAACCATTTAATGATGATAAATTTATTAATATTCTCATTTTATAGATGATAAAATTGAAACAGATGGTTTTAGTAATTTGAGCAAGTAGATCTAAGAAGCATCACAGTAAAAAATCCAGCTATTTCTGTATTTCTGGAAAATAGTTTTCCTGTGATACCACTCTAAATCATTTATCCAAAACGAGACAAATGAACAAATGAATGAATAAATGAAATCAATGTCAAACTCAGTGTACTTACATCGAAATCAAAATAGCAATTATATATTATTTTGAATATTTAAAGATATTTTTATATAAAAAATATTCCTATTGGTGCCACTCACCCATTTAGGGATAAATAACAAATAAACTGTTTAACAATATAGGTTAACATCATGAGTTAATATCACACTTATAATTACATCAATTAAAAAAACTAGTTTTTTAATGAAAACTTTCAAATATATAAAATAAGTAGATCATAAAATTACTCCTATACATCAATTACCTCAATTTAACAAATATTAACATTTTGCCACATTGGTTCTTTTTCATTTTTTGCTGAATAATTTTAAAGTAAATTGCAGCTACGGCATCTCAAACCTAGGTACTTTTGTATCGATGCTAAAATGAGATTACCCTCTACCATTATGACACCAGACAGTATCATTTTTGCACCTAACCAAATTAGCAAAAGTTCCCTAATTTAATATCTATTGCATTCTTAAATTTCACCATTTAACCAAAAAATGTTCATTAAAGTTAATTTGTTTAAACTAAAGATCCAGTGAAGGAAAAGCGTTGTTTTTAGTTGGCACGTTTCTTGGATCTCTTTGGTCCTAGTGCTCCTTTGGTCCTACCCTTTGCTCATCTTTTTTGACACTGACTTACTGAAGAGCGAGTCACACCTACATGTCTAGTTGCTTCCTCTGCCTCACAGTGCTGCCTACCTCGGTCTACCTTGTTCCTCTACTCCTTTTATTACTTACTGATAAATAAGAAGTGAGATTTAGCAGCTTGGTTAAAATCAGGTTAAATTTTCTTGGGAAGAGTCCCTCATGAGCGATGTTACAGACCTATTGCATTCCATCTGGATGTTCACAGTGATTGTCCCAGTATTCATTTTGCTAAGAGTGATCTGGGGGTTCAAGTGGTGACAGCCTGGACCCCATGGCAGACTGTGCTCTCTCCCTTCCTTACCTGGATCTTGCTCTAGAAAATGCAAGTGAATGCTATATCAATTTTTGATTTTTGAGTTTCATGCTAATCACTTCAAGTCACACCATAGTCATTCTACTTTATATTTTCCCTAGCTTGTCACATCATTTTGAGATTTTTGAGATATGAGGAGCTGATCCTCAATTGTTTTTATCTTTATTTTAATTTGAATAGACTTCTAAAAAATATGAAACTCCCCATAATGTTTGTAGTTTGTAAGCTGGACATTCCCTCCATAAAGCAAAATGATCATAGAAATCCTTTTCTTTAGGTTTAACTTTTGAAAGAACCTAATTTTCTCATTTTTTTCCTTCTTCCACGAGGCACATAGGGCAGGATTTGCTTCTAGAAAACTTACAAGGGGAGGGAGATGTTGATACTTTAGTGAGGCAAGTGGTGGCCCAGTGAAAAGTCATCTAACAAACAATTCTTTCCTCTGCCAGGTCAGATCACCTCCATTTTCATCTCTTTTATGTTGAATTTCTGAACTTTGTAACATTTTATTTAAAAGGTTGATTGATAAAAACAGAAGAATTAAAAGCATGCACATACACAAATAACAACATACACTACGCCAAAAAGTGCTATCTCTTCTTAGTACATGTTGTGGGACCTTGAGAATGACTCAGAGAACAATGCCCCCGAGGAAGAAGCTGCTAATCTTCATCTCTGCAGCTCTCTCAAGATAAGGGACAATCGGCAGCGGGATAATGTTTGTGAGTCTAACCCACAGGCATGGTCCATAAAATGTTTCTATCTTTTCTCAAACAGGACTGCTTATTTCAAGTCTCAGACTTTTGCTCAAGCTTTTTTTTTTTCTCTCTTGGGACTGTTCTTCCTCCTTTTCTGCTAAGAAAACTCTTAATTATCCTTCAGAAGCAGTAAACAAGACTTCCTATCTTTCAAGCCTTCCATGAGACTCCCTTCTGTCCTCTTTTACAGAACTTATTCATTTGCAATTGATCTGTTGGTATAATTATTTTCTCTCTAAACTGAGAGGCCCTCAGGGTCAAGTACTAAGTCTTTTACATCTCTGTTCATTCCTAGAATCTTGTAAATGATAAATATTTGTTTAATGCATAAGTAAAATTATTATTTTTTAATTGTAAGCTCCTGTGACACTAGAAAAGAAGAGGAGAAAAGAGGGGGAAGGGGGGGAAGTAATCAGCACGGTGGTCTGAGACCTGGCTTAAGTCTCTGCGTTTGGAATATCACCAGCTTCTTGTGCAGAAAGGCAACAGTGGTCAAAGATACACTGACTCTGACATAACGTTGTGCATTAAGTTGAACGGTTTAATTTAACACATTAATAATGTCCGTAACATTATTAATAACATTAAATTAATAATGTCCATAACTCTTGATGTCCAAAAAGTCTCTTATGGTTCCAACGTCCCAAATAAGCCTCCTGTGGAGTATGATATACTGGAACTGAGTCTAATGTGTTTTGTATTCATAAGACCTCCCACAGAGTCAGTGCAACAGTATTAGATACGCTTATTGAGCTGAGGAGAAATAACTGCCTGCCAAAAAAGAATAAGCGTGAAAGAAGGATCCCAAGGTGAGACCAGAAAGTCTTCAGCTTTCTGAAAGTTTATGGAGCCCATACAAAGAAGCGGAATCAAGACTGCAGAACAAGAGGATCCAAAAATAAGTAAATAAATAAATAAAGCAAATGTTATCTGCTGTTCCCTCAGAGTCTTTGGGGATGTGCTAGTCAGAATAGGTGAGTGAGTGGACAACACCTACACACTGAGTCTGGATGTCCTGAAGCTTGGCACTGTCTGATATTAACCGGAGGCAGCCTGACTTGGGATTGGACATCAGCTGCTCACAACACTTCTTTCCCAAGGCACAAGGAAGAACAGGAAGGGTGGAGGTCCCTTTCCTCCTTGTTTCACACCCTGTTTGCTGGGATGATAAAAAGAACAAGCAGTAATGTCTCTATGTGGACCTATATATACACACATATACACATGCAACACATAATTATTTAAGGACATGCAACTAACAAATATTGCCCTAGAAATTTAGAAGAAAATAGAAAATGACAGCAAAGAAACTGGAAATAGTCCTTTGATTTTTGGCAAAGGTTGTAACAAAAGTAATATTTTAAATTTGACAGTGGCTCTGGAAAACTTGAAGATGCTTCTATGCTAGAGTTATTAAATTTACCAAAATGGCCTATATTTTAGAAAACATAATTAAATGGTATATGTGTGTGTGTGCATGTGAAGTGGAAAATAAAGCACAGAAAATTCTATTCATATTAATTTATTCAGTCTAATTCTGATGACTATATTTTTCTCAATTATGTTAGTATCTAGTCAAAAATATTTGTTTGAACAAAAATTTTGCTTGTCCAGAAATAAAAAGATTCCTTCCTTCGATAATTTGTTTTCTGCTTTACAAAAATATATTTAACATTTGAGGCTTAATTTGTAAACCATTTCTTTTTTTTAGATACTAATTTTTAAAGCATAATTTTTAAAATTATAAAATAAATATTAAGGGCTTTTTATTAAGCTCAATATAATGTGTGTACTGATTGTCTGATCAGGAGAATCAGCAGAAAAGATAATATTAAATGTATTCTTTAATAACTATCTAATACATACATGCTGGCACAAGGCTGCAGGGATGGTTCGGATTCATTATCTTCACAGCCCTTGCATTCCATTAGGTAAGATGGGTTTAAATAAAATAAATTATGAGGAAATATATGACTGCAGCAATAAGAAAATGCACATAATCTACATGAATAATAACAACGAGAAGAGAAATATATATTCTGCCCGGGGATCTCGTTATGCTTCCTCAAGGTAGTGACCTAAACTACTGTGGTTGTTATTGTAATTTTTGTTAGTTGCTTCGTTTCTTTGTTGGTTCCATTTTTAAGTATAATCAGTTCTTCAAGTTTTCACATATGGGAAGAATATAAAGGGGAGGAGAAGACATGCTGACGGAGGCACCGACGCGTGAATCAGCATGTAGCTTTTGGGGAATGACTACTAATTTGGTATGGCTAGAGCCATGGTTTTCAATCAGGAGTGATTTTGTCCCAACAAGAATACTTGGAAATGGCTGGAGACATTTTTGGTTCTTATAAGATGAGGGGTGCTTTAGACTTTAGTGGAGAGAGACCAATAATACTATGAAACATCCTGCAGTAAAGACAGGACATCCTCCACAATAAAGAATGACCTAGCCCAAAGTGTGAATAATGCCAAACTTGAGGAAGCCTTGGTTAAAGCATGAAACCTGAGGCGATAAAACAGGGAGAAATAAAAGATGATAAGGCAAAAAAGTGTCAATTTTGTGGGGTGGGAGGTAGGGGTGGCTTTGAACATTAGCCTCAGGAGTAAACGAATAGCATGAGTATTACCAGTGATGAAGAAATAAAAGATAAGATGCTGGCCTGAGCATACAGCTGCTGGGTGGGCACGGCACAGACCTAGGGCGTGTATTCTCATAGGTGACAGTGCACATAGTTTCCCCTGGCTTTGTGCGAGGAATGACCTCCACAGCCAGTTGCAGTCAAGAAACCTACTTACAGGTTTAAAATACGAAGAAACTGAGTGCTGAAGTGATGGTAAAGTAGACGGAGGTTTAGATCATGGTCAATATGAAAAGTTTTTTTTTTTTTAAAGTTTGTGTCTGATTTTAGAAATGATGGGCATGATTTGCAGGAAGGATTGGGAAAGACCCGCAGATAGGTAAAAAATGAGAAAAAGGCACAGAGACAAGAGAGATCAAGAATTATGTCATGGAAAATTCTGGCTTAAATAGAGGGGCTAGTTTAGAAAGTATTGAGCCATGGCGTATAAAACTATAACATTACTTGCTGGAGGGCTTTGGATGCTAGTTGTTGCAAGTTTAGATTCGATGCAGTGAGTTAGCTAGAGTCCTCAGAATTTCAGGAATAGGAGGGAGATGAATGAAAATGGCCTTTGAGTAATACTGTTTTACTGGCCCTGTGTAAGATAGGTCACAGCATGAAGAAAATGAGGCATGGGACAGGGTGATCAGCTAGAAGCCTATTGAAGTTTGCCCTCAATTTACAAACAAAATAGCTGCTCACTCCCCCCCCCCCCATAAAATATTCCTTCATACATAAGAAACGAGTTATTAAGTTTCCTTTCCATTTTCTCAGGTACGTACACTTCATCTTTTAACCTTTCCTCATCAGGCACATTTCCCACCATCAGTGATTTATTTTGCCTTTGCCTCTATCTGCTTTCCAATTTTGTGTTTCCATATCTTGCTTCATTTGCCACGGTTCGAGTCGAACAGCATATTCTAGTAAAGTTCAGATCAAAATTGATCAGAAGGAAAGTATATTGTCTTTTCAAAAGGAAACATTTGATATGTTTCATTTTGTTAAGTAATGAAAGATTAAAGAAAATAAGAAGGGTAGACTCAGTCTAACATTTTGTACTTGTATCATGAATACTGAATAGGTAACAAGATGTAGTAAAGTGACTAACAAATGTGAGAATAGGAGAAGTGCTACATCCTTAGTGTTTATTCTAAGCCATTTCAATTAAAGTAAATATTTTAAAATAATAACTTCAGTTAAGGCAAGGTTATTTTAAACTTGTGGAGTTAAGTTCTCCTCGTATTCTTGCCTCATGAAAATAATATGACATACCCTGGCCTTCCATTATAAATATAATAAAAGTGCACTGGCAAAATACTTGAGCGTCAATCAATGCTGAGATTTTTCCCAAGTTAAAACAGATTGATATAAAAGGGAAAGACTTCCACATGCGACAATAGATTGCATTTACCTGTCTGAAACAAGTAGAAAAGACCAGTCAAAATATTTAAAGTAATGATTCTCAAGACATTTTACATCAGATCATCAAGACATTTTACACAATGAAGACAGAAGTTGCTGTGAGGTGGGAGGGAAAAAAGGCGAGCCGTGTGACATACAAGTGCCCTGCTTTACTGCCCCGAGGAATTTTCTAGGCATAGCACAGGAACCCAGGTAGAGCTTGGCAGTCACCTGAGTTACGGAGACAGAGCCTGAAGGCCAGGGAAGCCAAGGTGGCCAGAGTTCATAGGACAGAAGACCGGCTGGAGAGAGAGAGGGCAACGTTGGACTTCTCCATATATTATCTGTAGGTATGAGCACTGGTTGGCAGGCACTGCAGATGAGATTTTCAGAAAAGGTTAATGCTCTCGAACATAGAAATAACAAATAGCCAAAGGAAACAGAGAAGAAAAAAGACCAGACCATGTAAGCAGAGCATTCATGTGGGACAGCTTCAGGTGTCCTAATGTGTGCTTAATTGAAGTGCCTGAAAGGGGCACTTCAGAAAATATTTCAGAAAAAATACGTGAATATTTTCTAAATTTTATAAAATACATGAATCCACATATACAAGAACTTCAACAAGCAAATCAATAGGTACACGAAGAGAACTACACCAATGCACATAATCAAATTGCTTAAAACTGGTGATAAGAAAGGAAATCTTAAAAGTAGCAAATTAAAAAAAAATGCATTATGTAACAGTGGAGCAAGCATAATGATGACAGCAGAAATCTTTGGAAACAATGCAAGCTGAAAGATAGTGGACAGTATCTTTAAAGTACTTGGAAGAAATACAACCATAACCTAGAATTCTTCACCCAGTAAAAATATCTTTTAAAAACAAAGGTGAAATAAAGACTTTTTCAGATATCAAATGCTAAAGGAATTTATTAGTATCGTACCCACACTGTGAGAATGGAAAAACATTACCAGAGAGAAATCTGATTCTACACCAAGAAATTAAAATTATTGCAATGTTAACTATGTGAGTAAATATAAAGACTTTTTCCTAAATTCCTTTATAAATAAACTTTTAAAGCAACACTAGTAATAATGCATCGTGGAGATTATAACATAGAATTGAAATGTGTAAACAATAGTATAAAGTTTTAGAGGGGAAAAAATGGATGCACATTCTTATATGGTTCACATACTAAGTGGTAGAAGGCCAGTTGATGGTAGACTGTGTTAAATTAAGGATGTATCCTATGAACCTCAAAGCAACCAGTATAAAACATAACAAAAAAGTGTAGCTAAGGAGGTAAAATAAAATTATAAAAAAATTTTTAATCTAAAAGATTGAAAAAGGGGAAAAAGGAACAAAGTAGAGTTGGGACAAACAGAAAAAATATAGCAGAATGGCATAGTTAAACCCAATTATATCAACAATCACATTAAATATAAATTTAAAAAATATATCAGGCAGACATTGTCAGATTGGATAAAGAAGGTGCTGCCTATAGAAAACCTACAGTAAAAGTAAAGTCAAAAGACAAAAGATTTAAAGTAAAAAGCTAAATAAAAATGTGAACGGACAGTAATATATGTGCAATGCTCATACTAATCAATGTGAAGCCCCATTGGCTGTGTCGGCTGTGGGAGGCTGCCGAGCTCTGGCAGCCTGGCCTGGCCTGAATCTCCTAAGGGCCTGGGTGCCCCATCACAATACTTTTTTTCAACACTACACTCAGTACCTTAGAGGGGCATGCAGAGATGTGCTAGGTTATGTTGGTAAAAAGACCCCGGCGAAATTTCTGTGTAATTTACATGCCATCTGCCTGTAACCTAGTTAGCACTGAAAGAAGTAGGGATTCAAAATCCTGAAAAAGGATACTTTTTCATACTTTTCAGAGCATTTTTAACCCTATAAAATGTCAAAGGAAGAAAGTAGAAGCCTCTGTATTTTTCTTCTCACTCTCGAGTGTGGGGAGAAGGAACAAGATGCTCTGAGTCCTTTTAAATTGTCAGGATCCAGTTCTCTAAGAAGCATGCTAAGAATTGGGTTACAGATAAACACAGAAGGAAAGAGAGTACAGCAGAGAGACAATATCCCCAAGTGATCATTCCTGTGTAATTCCTTGGAATAAGCACCCTCCAGTATGAAAGAGTTTAGAGATGCAAAAAGCTTCTCTGAATAAAGGAACATTTCTTGTTTTCCACTGATGACTCCTCCAAGTCTAATTAGCGTGTGAGTGTGAGAAGGCAGACAGTTCATCATAGTAGAACATGGTGTAAGAAATGAGGCTCAAGATGAAAAGGCAAGTTTAAAAAATTCTGTCTTAAAGAATGCAACAGTCAAAAAAACAATTGAACATGTGATTCACCTTGTAGACAGAGCAAAACAGAAGCATGGCACCCCAGGAGCATACGGTAACATCTAGGGACCAGTAAAGTGCTATCTGAACTCCAGCTTTCCAGCCAGCACATATTATTATTGCAATGTAAAATTATTTCTTCCTGGGAGTCACGGTCAAAATGATTTGAAAATCACTGTTACGAGGGAAGTTGAAGTCCTTGACCTTAGCTATAAAAATTGACTGATGTAAGTTTATGGCTGCATAGCAGTTTGAATTTAGGCAGCTAAGCTATGTTTGAAAATAAGTGTGCAATTAACTTTTAGCCATGTTTTGAATTTTTAAATCTGTGTTCTGGGTAAGCCCCAAATTTTCAAGGTCTACCATTTAGAGTTTTGAAGGGTGTACAATAAATATATTCTCTCCCATTCTCTGCCTTAGATTTGTAATTTCCCTTCTTACAAGCAATCAGTAAGAGTACCTTATGTATCCCTTCAGAGATGTGCTCCTCATTAGCTATGTGCTTCGAGACAACTTGAGGGGAATCTTTGCCAGTAATGATGTAGTCCCTGAATGGGCGACTACCTTTATTTTTCTTAGGCAGCCTGACCTGTAAGTAGCCAACACTCACTGCAGTTCTGCTGCCTAACTCTTGTTACCTTTCTACTCCCAGGAAGACTGAGATTCTCTCTGGATGACATTAGGAGGAAAAGGGCCCATTTGTCAACTCTCAAAAACACATAATTCACGCTATGGTCTTCTTGGGATCACAGGAAATTTCTAATAAAAATGGCTAACAATTAGTGAATGTCCTGGTCCATCATGATTCTAAGTAATTTATACATAATATATCACTTAATTCTCACATAGGTACTAAACAGTCGTTAGGAGGATTATTATTTTACAGATGAGATAACTGCAACACTTAAAGTAATCATGCAAATTCACATGCAGAGCGAGCAAATGGTGGCTCTTACATTCAAACAGGACAGCCCGGCTCTAAGGTTATGCTCTTTATCACTGCGCTATACTGCCTCTTACCTACACTAATAAACTGTTGTCTTTTCTTCCTGGGATAGAAAGGATGCTGCTTTTTGGAGCCATAGCCGTTACTGGACAATGGTATTCCTCCCCTCCGAACAGCCTCTGTGCTGTAGGAGTGACCATACTCTGAAAGACAACATTAAATGGGTGTGTGCGTGCATGTGTGTGGTTAACCGTATTCTGTCCATTGGTGTCTCTGATTTAATTATCTGGGTAAAAGATAGTCTGCTTTATTCTCTGATAGAATTATAAAATTGGCCTTTCATCAGTCCGACAAGTATTTGCTGGGACAAACTGAAACAGTGACCCTCGGACTACTTAGGCCCACTAAGACAAGGGAAGGGTGAATGAGGAGGAATGAAATTTGGAAAAGAGCCAACGAATTGTCAGATAAGATATGTAAATAATTTAGTTATGTGAGGAGGGTTGGTGATGTCCAAGCCTCCATAGAATCTTAAGTAAAATCTGCATTGCTCTCCAAGCGTTCTTGGTAAAGTAGATTTATTTTGGGGAACGAAGGTAGGTGCCAATACCAAAGAACTGGTGACTGAGAGGTTTCTGGATTATGTTAACTTTTTATATTCTATCCAAACTTTTCTGTGCTCCACAGTCATATCTATCTCTAAAAAGCTTAATTTAAAATATAGGATAAATAATATATCAGATTAAAATTCAGTAACCCAAAAGGTGTAGAAATTCAGTTCTCTCAAATATTTCATAAGAAATGTGTATTTGTTTTCATGAACTAGCAATGTATTGCTTCTACAAATTTAAAATTTAATATTTGGTCAAGAATTTAACCAATGTAGAATAATCCTCATAAAGAACCTTAGAAGTTAAGGTAATGTGACTCCCTTGAAAATAGATTGCAGTTATTTAATTCTAACTTTCAGAGCTTTAAACACCCATGGGGATTAATAAATGTGTTTACTGATGGCAGTGATGAAGAGATTAAAATTTTTCGAAGGCTATTGTGATTAGACCTAACACATTTTTTAAAACACAGAATCCCATGAAGAACCTATTTAGGATACATAGTTAATAATAGTAATATTTTTGGTTTTATTCCACTGCTTTTATTTTTAAATTAAATGTGGGATTTCCAAATATCTTGATGTCTTGTACATTATGAGCCCCAGAGCACTGTACCACCTACCTCTTTTATTTGATCTTCTACACAGGCAGGAAAGAAATCCTAAAATTGTGCAGCAAATTTGTGGTTTTTGTAATTCATAGGTCCTTCAGTCTAAAAACAACACCGGCTAACTTTCTTTTTTCACTATAAGCTAGGCAATGTGTTAGACACTTAACAAGAGTTATTTTATTAAACCCTCAAGTAACTTTATGGTGAATTAAATATGTTACCTCAGTTTTATATAATGCATAACATATGCTTAAATGAAGTTGTTATTTGTCCATTGAGAAATGTCTTGGGAACCAGGCTTTCACACTTGGATAATGCTAGGAACTAGGCTTAAAATCGGAAAGTTTGATTCCAGAGGCTCTTAAGTTCTGTGTTTCTTTACCTAGAATTATCTATTGCCCCTGATCCATAATCCTCTAATTCGTAATAGCAAGGAAATCTAAATATGCCCTCCTCTTCATATTAGGCTGATCTATGGCCTTTTCTGGTTCGGTGTCACCCACCTAAATTCCCTTCCCCAAGGTTCTTTTCTGAGTGTAAAGCCCCTTGTGGCAGTTAGAGTTAACTCTGATAAACTTTCTATCTTTTTTAACAAAGGACTGAAAGTAACTTCCAGGGAAAAAAGTGAATTTAAGCACTCATATAACTTCAAGTCAAGGAATAAAATGGGGTTATAATTCTTTATATGGGATTAAAGCTGACCACCTTTTATACAGTTGATAATAGTTAAGATGGGGCAGAGATAATAGAACATATAACTGATTTTGATGAATATTTTATTGTAGATGAAAAATACATAAAATATTTAATAAATGCTGCTAAATTATGAGCTAGAGTGTGGTCCCTGAAGTCCTAGGACACAATTCAATACAATGGACTCCGAGGCAAATATATGACAAAATCATTGTCAGTAAGACCATAATGAATTATATTTATATTAAAATAAAATTAATAATGTATCCTTTGAAAGACTTTTATAAGTGTTATACTATAGAAAAATATAGTGATGTCACCAAGAATAATGATTTTAAAAATAACTGTTAGCGTTATGCATTTGTGGACTGAATGATGCCAATGCTTTCAGCTCTATTTTTTTCTGGGTTTACACCTATAAGGTGGACATATTTTCAACAGTGCTTCTAGAAAATAAAAAAGCTTGAGGTAGAGGTTATTAACGGGGAGATGTATAAACATTCCCTTGAATGCCACAGGATATATCTATTTATAACAATAGTAAATATTAAAATATGAACACTGACAAGTATATATTTCGATTAACATTGGGCCTCTTTGTTCAATGAGCAGATAGGCTTTAATGGGTTTATTTTCAGGCAACACTTCTGATCAATAAGACGAAGGAGAATGTGAGGATTTCATGGCAAGAGCTGTGCGTGAAGAGGTGTATTTCTGGTAGCTCATATTTGGGGTGGCGTTTTATCTGTAAATACTGACAAAATGAACTTAATGACTTATGGAAATCAAATAATTAATTACAGAAAGAGGGTTGGGCTATTTTTTTAATCTGTTTTGCAAAAATAAATATAAGCCATATTAAGTAAAAGGGCACAAACTTTTCTCCAACTGGTTATATCATCAGGCATTTTAAAATTATATTTAATTCAATCTATTTTCTGAGCAAGTATGAAAATTTTATTTAGGGAATAAGAATAAATGTACTCTAATATTAGGAATAACATCTTGGAACCATAATTTATGGATATAGGAGTAATGTATTTTAATTTAGTCCCAATAATTTACAGCTGACAATTTATAAAATAGTTTGTAAAACTCAAACTCGCCAAGATAAAACTGTTTTCCACAACTAACTATGTGCAACTAAGATCCCAAGGAACATTTGCATATATATCTATGTATACATATGCAAATATAGTTTTATTTAGATGTAAATAATACTGGTAAGCTAATATTGTATAATAGCTATTTGAATAATCATATAAAGATAATGTGCTTACAGTCCAAAAGATATTTTCTAAAATTTATTGATTTGTTTTAAAATAAGCTAAATACATTGCCTAGTCTACCTCAAAAAGAATAAAGTTATTATAGAACTAAGTGTGTAAATTTCTCTATTGAGGTAATCAGTAATTTATAAAATTTAAAATTATATAAAAAGATTAATATTTGATATTTTATATATAAATTCTCTGAATTATAACGTCATCTTATGCCCATATTTCTTTTAAAATCTGGTTACTTCTTCGGATGCAATTATTAACTCTACTTTGTTGTTATTTGAAAAACCAACATTTATTACATTTGATCTGACAGGACATTCTCTTGCTCAGTGAGATCTGGCTTTAGATTATTACAGTATAAAATATTCTGGAGGGTAATGTCTATTTGACAACTTTTTCTTTGAACAAATTCAAAAGTAGTTATAGAATTAAGCCTACAATTTATACATGTGACATTTAGCAGATTTAAGGTTTTAATTTTTGCTTAACTTTGGAATATGCTTTCTACTTCCTCTTTTAAAGTACTATGTGTGATATACTTATTCCTAACACAAAAAGTGAATTAAAGTGGGCTTTTTATATATACACTGGTGGATCATAAACCCATGTTTGGAAATCTCTGGCTTCAATACACTTTTTTAATTTTTCATATTCAGATATAAATAATCTCAATTGGATCAAAGCAAGTCACCCAAAGTTCACATGAACTCATTCTCAGGAGAATTGCTGCATTATGAAAATCTAAGTTTCATATTTATAGGCCTATGTCTGAAATAATTGAATTGCTTTTGTAAAGAATTATTTTAACAAAAGAAACACGAAAATGAAAAGGGAGAAAAGAAGAGCCTTCATGCATATAGACAGAAAAACAAAAATGAAAGACATGATTTAGTTACCACACTAATTAATGTGAGATGTAAAGGAATCGGAACAATTAATTTGTTTAAAACAGTGGGCCTTCAACTTTTTTCTGGTCTTTAGTTGGCATCTTTAAATGCCAATACAAAATAGCGCTAGCATATTGATTGCCTAATGTTGTTTTGGGTAACACACCTTTTTGTTTTTTATTCCATGTTCAAAGTAAGTTATTTATTCCTGGCAGAAGTAAAAGTTGGGCAGTCTGTCCCAGAATCGCACTAGTTCGTCACATGGAATTCCTTTCCAGGGTATTGACTTATTTACAGCCTCTCCTCCCCACCCCAAGAAATATACATTAACCTACCAGAGCGCCGCAGACATTATTTTACGTGCCAAGGAACACAAAGATGAGTGAGATGCAGTTCGTCCCCGTGAGAATCGCAGTCTGTTGAGAAATTCTGTACATGAAAAGCGATGGATTTTAACGTGAATAATTGCCATTTTACGCACTAGTTATGTACCAGGCACTATTAAATAAGCTCATTAACGCCCCTAATATTTCCACAGTATGGGTGGATACGGAGTCCCATGGAGTTAAAGGTAAAGTTGAGGCCAGGAGGCTTCAGAAAGGGGAGAGCAGAGCACTGGAGAGGCAGGACTTCGCCGGCTGAGGGCTTTTCTGCTGAGGAAAGACATTTAAGTCAGATCGTAGAAGAGTATGGAGACTGAGCCTGAATAGTGCGGAGATCGGTTAATACATAATTGCAAAGCATTTAGTATATTATGCTAAGAATTTTGTATTTTGTTCTTAGCAGAAGTGGGAAGCCACAACGTATTTTTCTTTGTATGGATATTGTTGATCTCTCACATATATCTGTCAAGGTTTCTCTACTCTGGCTCCTAAAACCTTTGAATACCCATAGTCTCTGATATACTTTACTGGAGTAGGAGTCTTTCTTATGGCTTAAACCTGTACTAATTCTTTACATTTTCAGTATGATTTCAAGTAAAATATTCCATTTTATTTTTATTAGAATCTGAGATAGAATTCAGGTTATACCCATTTTGGAAGAGGGAGAACAGAAACAAAGTATCTCAACAGTCAATATAATATCCCTTGGATATTCATCAGTAGAAAAAGAGTAGAAATATGGGAGCAAGAAGGCAATACAGGAACCTGTCTTGAGGGAGAGCTAATGGTGTGTTGGGGAGGAGAGACAACACTAAGGGCAACTTATAATCACTTCAGCATCTTCCATTGGCCAGCCTCACTCAAACACTTATAACATTGCTTCTATAGCAAACTACTCTCTGGCATGGTTTGGAAAAGGAATGTTGTACAAAATCAAGTATTCTGTTTAATATAACATTTAGATTGAATTATGTGCTTTCAAATAAGTAAATAAAAATACATTGGGGTGCATTGGTTCTCTTGAATTGGTGTTTCAGGATTCTTAGGATACAATCCCAGCAGTGGAATTGCTGGGTCAAAAGGCAGTTCCATTTTTAGTTTTTTGAGGAAATTCCAAAATGTTTTCCACAGTGGCTATACCAGTCTGTGTTCCCACCAACAGTGTACTGGGGTTCCCTTTTCTCCACATCCTCACTAGCCCTTGTTGTTTGTTGATTTGTTGATGATAGCCAGCTGGCTGGTGTGAAGTGATATCTTATTGTGGTTTTAATTTGCATCTGTTCGGTGGGAGGTGGGGAAGGGTGGGGCTGGGGAAAGTTGTGGCTTGAAAATGTTGACCAAAAAAAGAAAAAAATAGACGGGGGAGACTAAGAATAGTATAGGAAATCGAGAAGCCAAAGAACTGATATGTACGGCCCATAAACATGAACTAAGAGGTGTGGGGATGATGGGATAGGGTGCAGGGCAAAGGGGATAAAAGGGAGAAAAAATGGGACAACTGTAATAGGATAATCAATAAAATGTACCAAAAATAATTGTAGTTAAGAAAAAAATACATGTAATATAAAATTATGCTTTCCATATTTTAAACTTTCTTTGATCACTCAAAAACCTATTTCAGCATTACTTGGTCTCTCTGGATCTTCATACATTTTTAAAAAAAATCTTCACAGATTTAAGGTACCATGTCTGGCACTGGGAATGCAAAATACAAAGGTAAAAAGCCCTTAAGGAGTTCACCACTGAACCAACGATTCAATCATCCCACTGATTAGAGAGCATCTAATTATATGTGACAAGATGAATGTCAGACCTAAGAACAATGGTGGAAAACATAAGAGGATAGAAGGAAAAATTCAACCCAAAGTACATGGGACACAATGTTAGGAATTATATAGCTCTATCACTGTAGATATGTAGAAACTGAACTTAGTAGAATATTGTTGATGATAATTTGCTCCAAGTGTCTTGAAATCATCCCTTCATAGATTACTTGTTATATTACAATCACGTGCCACAGAATGACATTTCGGCTAACAATGACGTGCATATACAGTGGTGGCACACCATATAGCCTAGATGTGTAGTGGGCTATACCGTCTAGGTTTATGTAAGTGCATTCTATGATGTATGCACAATGACAAAATTGCCTAACTATGCATTTCTCAGAATGTATCCCTGCTGTTAAGTGGTGTGTGACTGTACTTGAATTTTTTATGAAATACATAATCATCATATAATGATGTGGCATTGGCTAGAACAATATTGAAATTTTTCAGTCAGAGAAACTTTATTATTTTATTTCGCAAGTTTATTTTTGTAAACTGGCCTAACCTATCCTCTTGTACTCAGTAGGTGCCAACTCTGAGGCCTGATTTATGATGTTTACACTGTGATATTTTTTTCATCCTTTCCTCCCTGATATTGTTAATTATACCATTCACTACTCCGCAGTGTTTTCACTTTGCTCCCACCCTTGTCTCATTCTGAGAACCCACCGCCTGGCGCCATGCAGTGGTCTCGCCCATTGCCCTACATCTTCTCATTGCAGTAAAAGTAATCTCTTATTAATGATAAATCGATCATGTCATTCCTCTACATAATGCCCATCGATAGCCTTGGCGTTACAATCTGTAACGTAGCTCCGAGGCCCCTCCGAGGCCTGATCTGAGCTTCGCCCTCCAGCCTCTTCCTGCTATACCCTCCCCTTGCTCGTCGCGCCCCGGCCAGTCCTGCCACTCTCGGATCCTGGAACGGATGATGCCACTTCCTTTCTCAGGGCATTTCTTGAGCTGCCCCTTCTCCCTAGACTGCCCTCACACTCCTGCCCCTCTACTCCCTAACTCCCTTCATATTTATTTATCTCGATGTCTGCGCCACAAACCCTTCCTCAAGGAACCCTTTCCTTGTGTTCCAAAACACCCGATGGTCTGTCTGGCCTTTGCCCTGCCCACTCATAGCTTGAATCTGAATTCGTAATTATTTTGTCATTTAAAAATAATTTCATTCATTCATTCAGCAGGTATTTATTGAACACTTACCATGTGCCAGACATTGGAGTTACATTGAAAAACCAGGGGAACAAGCTCTTGTTATTGCTTTCTTTTTAAATTTAATTTTTATTGTGTTTTTTCCATTACCATTTATTCCCCCCTATACGACTCTTCCATCTCCACACCCTCCCCCCACCGTTCGGCAATCACCGCACTGTTGTCTCTGTCCATGAGCTCTCATTTTTCATGGAGCTTACATTTTAACGATTGGGAACAGGAAAGGAGTTAAATAATTAAAAAAATGCAATTTTATAGAGCCATAGTTGCTATACATAAAACAAGGTTGCTTGGTAGAAAATGACATGAGGTAGGTTAGGGAGACAATTATCCTGGGATTAGGCTGCAGAATGTTCAGTCGGAAAGAAAGGCCAGTGCAAACGTTTGGAGGCAGGAACAGGTCTGGTATTGGGAGAACAGGAAGATCAGTGTGGCAGATGTAATTAAAGTTGACAGTCATATGCCTGCTCCTACTCTAGACTGCAAGTGTCAGGAGGGTCTCTATTATCTTAGAAGCTAATTGTATTGAATTACATTTGAAAACTCTTGTCAGAAGTTATTTCCTTTTGGAAAAATTTGACTTCTCCCCTCCTGCTTCCTGCCCATCCCTATTACGTATATACTCACCCTGGGTGGAACTCGTTACTCTCCCTTTGTGAGGGTAGGGACTGTTTCTGATTCATTTTCATGTTTCAGTGCTAGTTTAAATGCCTGGCTTAATAAGCATTCAATAAAATTTTGTTGCAGTGAGTAAGACAATAAATGTATACAGGACTTTTCTATGAATTCTACTTTGTCTTGGTTGAGGTTTCCTGGAACACAGAATTTAGGTAAGACTTAAGTGGTAATGTAGTTATTAATATGTGCTGTCTCGCGGCTGGAGAAGTGGAGGGGGGGCCCAGAAGAATGACAGACAAATCTGAGCTGGCATTACACAGCTGACTCCCAGAGAGACAAACTAGACACTTGGTGATATGAGATATCCCCAACTAGGCTGCTCAGAAAATCCACCTCTGAAGGGGTACTCATCAGAGGGAATGAGGAGGGGATTTATCTGTCGGTGTCCTTTTTCCTCTTGTTTCCATTAGTCAGTGCGCTAATGTAAACTCCTGTGGATCACCTGGTCTCTTAGACAGCTTCTGGGGAAGCTAGATTCAATAATGGTGCTTCATCAGAGGTTTGGAGTTGGTGTCGGCAGAGGGCCCATGTGGGTTCACTCAAGGTAGGTCACTGCTTGTCAGTTGTGCTAGAGCAAATGGCCAAGAACCTGAGATCAGGTGAAGCTGAAAGGCTTTGAGACAGTACATGGGAAGTGAGTACTAAAATCTTCAAACTTCATTTCTTTCGAGGCCCCTTCTTCTGAGCTTGTAAGAATAAGTCAACCTAAACAACAACAACCACAATGGAAAAAATTTTTCTGTGACACTAAATTCCCCTTCAGCTTTCCGCCCCATTTTTCTCTTTCCTTCCTGCCGAAACTTATGTCTAGCTTCTCTGTGACTCACACTCGACAGACGATGCCAGGCCAGCCCCCAGTTCCCTTTAGATCCTATGTCCTCTGTTCTTTTGCACGGCCCCAGTCTCTTTGACCCTGCTTTCACTTCTACCTTGAATGACCGTTTCTGCTTCTTTCTTTGCCTTTGTGATCCATCCCAAATGGTATGTCCCTATCCCAAGCTTAACCTGAATGTTTTGCCTCTCTTCTAGTTATGACATCCTTCTCTTACCCAAATCCTAATCCTTTTCACACTGATGTAGTATAGCATATTTTATACATCCCCCTAAAAATATTATAAGATTAATTCCCTCATCATTCTCATTCATCTTCATATATCGGTCTTTTTGGTTCAACGTCTGGTCCATAATAAGTAGTAAATAAATGTTGGTTAAACAAATGTACACTAGTTAGACCAATGGTATAGAAAATGGTCCAAAAATCTTGGTGAACAATGTAGATCTTTTTTATCCTGTCCACTTTTAACTTGGTGAACAAATGTCAGGGAATAATATTTGTAATGTTATATTATCACTAATAAAGTACACTCTGGCTTTCATTGTTAGAATTAAAATAATATTCTAAAAATCTGTTAAAGCAGTGATTATTCATGATAGAGTTTTAAGCATGGGCCTGATTAATTATTTCTCTTCCTGTGCATGTTACGTTCCCCTCTTCTTAAATTTAGGCTGGTCTTATTACCGGTTTTGGTTAACAGAATGTGGAAGTGCCTGTGGAATATTAAAAGCTTTTAATTTCACACTGGGAGCATTTAACTGCAATATAAGTGGTACATCTTCCCTGATACCATTATGCTGTGAAGAAAACCAAGTGAGTCATGTGGTGAGAAAGTGGCCACGTGGAGGAATACTGGGCCACAAGACATGTGATGAGCCTCTTTGTACTTTTCTGCCCTGTCCTGCAGCCCAGTGAAACGCACCCAGTGTCATGCCTGTCAGTCAGTGCCACCTGGAATGGAACAACCACTCCGCTGAGTTCACCCAGCCCACAAGAACTGTAGGAAATAACAAATCATTGTTTGAATCCACAAAAATTTGGGTGCTTTGTTGTACATCAGTGGATTACTGAATAACATATTTAGCTTTGCATTTCCTTTACAAATCTCTCTTAACTTTACAACTTAGCACCAAAATGGTTAGTTTCTGATAATGACCCTAGCTTTAATTACAATCAAGCGTAGCCCTGGCCAGTGGCTCAGATGTTTGGAGCATTGTCCCATATATCAAAGAGGCTGTGGGTTCAATTGCTAGTCAGGGCGCGTACCTAGGTTGCAGGTTCAATCCCCGGTCAGGGCACCTACAGGAGGCATCCAATTGACGTTTCTCTCTCATGTCGATGTTTCTCTTTCCCTTCTTTCCCTTTCCATTCCTCTTACTCTAAAATCAATAAATATATCCTTGAGTGGGTGAGGATTAAAAATGTCAAGCATGGTCATTCAGTTTATAAGACTCTATTGAATATTTCTGTGAATAGAACATTATGGGATGCACCTGGAGATGGACACAACAGAACTATAAACCTTGCCTAGTGGTGATATACACAGAGTAGATCCCTATTAGTTGAATAATAAATACAGAAGAGATATGAGAAAAGAGCAGCTGGCTGAGGAGACTCTGAGTACAGCAATAGCACTAACATAATTAAGAATAAACTTACTGACTTGCATTCATGCAACTCCCTAACAATTTGTCTCATATAGTGAAAGTAAAGATGATAATCGTAGGAAAACACATTTTATTGAGCTTTTATATGTGTCTAGCAAATAGTATCTCATTTAATACTCATAACAACCAAAAAAGATGATCACTATTATTAAATCTAGTTTATAACTAATGAAACTGAAATATAGAGAATTAAGTACATTTTGCCAAGCTACACAGCGAGTGGTAGTCTGACTGAAACTGGAATGTCTGATACCAAATTTTTTACTGTTAACTACTAGCTGTAGTATTATATAATTTTTCTTTGTATTACCTATATTATATATATGTATGTATAATATAAATTATATATAATATATATAATATTAATAAACCTACTGTCAATGTGTACATGTATAATTATGTATGATGCTTTTCTTTTTTTTAAAGCAGTGTATACTAGCATTCCAAGATGTTTTGGAATGTTGATGTAGTGATTTGCCTTGCTGAATGACACCCCTTTACTGATAGGCTGACTATATCTACCTTTCTCTCCCTCCATCTCTTTTCTGGATTTTGTCATTGGAATGGCCCCCTCATTGCTCATTGATCAGATCATGAACCAACTTGGCCATGTGTATCTATTACTGAAGAGCAAGAATCTGTTGTTAGGACAGAATGAAGATACTCTGAATATAATGAAATCTGTTGTTCGCTCATTGCTACTATGCCAATTAATAGTTATACTTGCCTAGTTTTCCAATATAAGAGGAGTCTTTTTACCTGCTTGATGATCACTTTTAGGAGACATGCAGGGATTGGCATAGGAGGAGTGGGGAGTAGATCTTCACCATTTGGGTACGTGCACCTGCACACGCATACCAGACACTCCTAGTCCACCAGCCAGCTCAGTGCCATTGACCATTTATGTGACTCATGCCCTGGCCAACCACTGCCAACTTCAACTGGCTGACGGCCTCCACGGAGGTTTCCAGGCCCCAAGACCTTTTTTATTAATATTTACCTTTAATTTCAGGTGCTTTATAGCATATATAAAGACAGGAAAACATATTGGGTCAAACTTAGAGCTTTTTTTAAACTCAGTGGTTGAACCTGCGAAATCAAATCTAGATTTCAGCTAGCAAACTAAGTTTAGAATGCTGGTTTGAAAAGCACTCAGAAGCTTTCATAGATATCAGTTTCGTATGGCATAAAGAGAAGGAAATCTCATTTTAATGATTTAAGTGTAGGTGTCTCACAAGTACACCATGTTTGTTCTATATTTTTAGTGAAGTGAGAAGAATCACTTATTGAGAGTACTTTGCTATATACACATATATGGTCTGTTTTTCTTAAGTTCAAACCTATCACAACATATTTTTTAAAATATGCGTTCTTTCATCTTACGGGTGTCTTGGTAGTAAAATATTCTGAATCAGAATTATGAGACAAAAGCATATTAAGATACTCATTCTGGTTTATGAATATTTTTAAAAGCTTTTCACAATAACTTCTTGGAGAATAGAGCTGGCATCAGCCACAGCTATAAAAATGGACATTTTTTTCTTAATAGTCACCCAAGGATATGCTTATTTGAGGGGGGGGGCATTGTTCGGTTGCTCCTATAGACACTGAAATAGAACCCAGACCTGAAAGAGAACCTGCAGCCTAGGCATATGCAGGCATATGCCCTGCCTGGGAATCAAACCTGCAACCTTTTGGTGCGTGGGAGGATGATGCTCCAACCAGCGGAGACACTTGGCGAGGGTAGACATTTATTTTTGATGTACTTTCAATGTTTTTCCAGTTCCTTTTATTCCCCACCAGGTAAAACTATCCTGTGACCCATCCCTCAGTCTTTAAACTCAAAGCAATAATTATCACTTTTAAAGTGAACAGTGTTTATTGTGGGCAAAACTAAGAAGCTATTAATTAACCTTCTTTTGATCTTTATGACACTTTTAAATATCCCCCATCTCTGGTGACTTTCTCTTCCTTCAGTTATTAGAAAGCCTTGTGTTTTTTAAAAAAATACCTCCTCTTATGCCAAAGGCAAGGAAAACAAACAATGATTACCATTTATTTTTGTTTCAACATCTAATCATAGTCAAAACAATTAGCCTTTAAACCAAAAATGTTCTTTACCAAAATTTTTGCTTTAATTTCTATTTCTAAGTTCCATCAGTGGCAATGTCAGATTTTTTAGCCTCACTTAAATTTACATTTTTGGTATCAGAAAATATGTGTGTGGGGAAGTGTTTTGAAGATGAAGGACCCCTGGGATTTCATGTTTAATCCAATGGTTGGTCTGAAGCTATTACTGTCAGGAAGATTGGAGAGGTGTGGTGGGGAAGGCAAAATCTCTCCATTCCCTCCTTACAGTATCAGGCTAGTCACAGGGGCAACAAAGGCTTTTCTTATTATCTAGGCTTTCCCTAGATTCGGGGAATGCACCAGGCAGAGTTCAGCTATGGATAATTAAAACAAACCTAGCAATTTTAAGAAAGAAATGGTTTTAAAATACACAATTATAGAATAGTTGGGCGGGCTGCAAGACCAGGCTCTGGGCTGGCCACTGTGAGACCAGGGTAGAGCAGACTGTCCATAGATGCTAACAATTGTCGCCGTCAGAAAGCTGGGCGACTGCAAAACGGCTACTTCCTGTTAAATAGCTGAGGTTCAGAGATTAGCAAAGTGCTCTGTCGTTTTGTTAAAGCTACGTCAGCTGAAAATGAGTATGCCAAAGCCACTGTCTCCATCCCCAACTTTAATTCAAATCCAAATAAAAATCTTACAAATGATTGTCAGAACCTAAGTCACTTTCAGAGACATAGTTGCAAGAAAGGCTTGACAACGGAGATTTTAGCTTTTGGTACTCTGTAGTGCAGAAGTATAGGAAGAAATGCCAAAGGGAGTCAAAGTTGATGTTCTGTTAAAAATGCAAGTGCTCAAGAACCGTTTTTCTCTCTCCTTCTCTAAATAGTTATTCATTGCAAAAGAAAGCATTACATATATAAACAAAATATTACTGAATCAGTTATTATAGACATTATTTTGGGGTCTTTACTGTTTTAGAATTTTTTTGTTTCTATTTCTCACTGATGATGGTGATTAGATATTAGTATCTAATATGCTTTTCATAAGGAAGGGTTTTAAAAGTGTTAGTAGGATTTAGTAATGAGTAATCATTTAATGCCATTTGCTTCTCATTATGTTAAATTCCTTATTTAAAAAAATTCCTATGTAAGGATTGGTAATTGTAGATCAATTATGCACAGTAAAGAAAACAATATAAAATGATACTTTAATAAATGCAGGAACCATTGAGGAATAAATAATTGATATATGAAATTGGTACTTACAGTGAGGGAAAGGGGCCCAGAAAATAAAACATGCTTTCAGTCTCAATGAGGTGATTAAGTGAGATCAAGATGGTAATATGAACTGTTTCTGTAAACTCAAATGAGCTATGCAGATAGAAAGGAACCTATTTTCCTTCCTTTTTTAAAATTGAAACCACTAAGGTCTTACTCTACTTTATTTTATTTTTTAAAAAAGATTTTATTTATTTTATTTTTAGACAGAGGGGAATGGAGGGGGAAAAAGAGGGAGAGAAACATCAATATGTGGTTGCCTCTTATGTGCCCCCTACTGGGGACCTGACCTGCAACCCAGGCATGTGCCCTGACTGGGGAATTGAACCGGCAACCCGTTGGTTCGCAGGCTGACAATCCACTGAGCCACACCAGCCGGGGCAAAGGAACCTTCACTGAGGCCTATGGCAGGCATATGAGGAGACTCCCAAGTCCAGTACAACTAATGTGGAAGGAGGAAGGGAGCATCCTGTTATTATACTAAAGAAGTCAAGTGCAATTTACCTTAGTAAAAGAAGGCAAGATTCTTTATGAAGTTTTTGATTAGTCAATAGCAATTAAAAGATAAATAAAATGTATGAAAGATATATATAAAATTATACTATACTCCAGTGAACCTGAGGAAAATGCAAATATAATAGTATATAGTTATATAAACACATAAAAAGTAAAATATATATTTAAACTTCATTAAACAATATGATGCTACTATTATGATTTTTTTAATTACAAATTTCAAAATTACCATCTGGAAATGCTTTGCCTAATTGAGAACTATGATAAAAGTGAAAGCTGAAATGAATTAAATAGTATGTAGGAAATTTTATGGTTTGCAGAATGTATGTAATGGATCTTTATGGTGAACAATGTTTTTAGTCAAAGATAATGATGGTTTTTATTATTATTATTACTATTATTATTAGGAAAACAAAACCAGCATTTCTTGAGTGTCTTATGGGCTTCAACCAGGGATTGTGCATGCACATATTTTATGGAAACACTATAAAGTAGGTAAAACTGTAATTGGGATTCAGGGAGTTTCAAAAGGCAGAATCAAATATTACCCAGATAACAAGTAGTGAATCTAGGCAAAATTGAACTAGTGCTTTAACATCTGTGATCTTTCCCCTGTGATACCTGCTAATTCCTGTGAGGAAGAAGTGATTTGCCTGTTGGCTGATGAAAATCGTTTCCCCTTCTTATTTTCCTCAAGCCCATCTCTTTTTCTTCTTCCCCAGCCTATCATGACAGAGCAGGCTTAGCTCGTAACAACCTCTTGGACTCAGGGGTTTCTCACGCTGCCCAGTATTTGCGGGTCTGCCAGACCATGCTCTCTCTTGAACAGGTCCCTTGAGTGACTCTTTCCTGTCACATTAGCTCTCAGCTCTTTCCAAGCCAACTACAATATGGTTGGATCTAGTTTAGCTGAATTTATTTTCCACAACTCCTTCCCAATGCATTCCTTTCCTCCCTTACAAGCCTAGGCTTCTGGAATTCCAATGAACCAATGAGGTTTACGTAGCATCTGTGCCTCTGCTTACAGTTATAAGTCTTAACCAAAATGTCTGTCTCTCTGTCTTTTAGCCCATGACTATATTCTGTGCATTTCTGGTGACCCCAGGTAACCTTACCTTCTCTATCAGTGAATTTTCTGACCACCAGGTGTTTCTATTATGATCCACTGGCCACCTCACTGCTCTACTCTTGTTTCACGTAGCAGAATCCTAGCTTAGATTGTTTTCTATTAGGGTCATGTTTTTAATCATCTCTCCTGCAAGAGGATATAAGCTCTTTGAAAATACAGACCTTGCCTAGCACATAAGCCAATTTCCAGAAAATGTCAATATGGCACTTTAGCACGAATGAAATTTTAAAGCAGAATATAAATAATCTATAAGTTGTAAAAGATACATAATTTTAAAGTTATTGAATGAGATGTGGAATAAATGTTGATTACATTGGAATATTAGAAATATGAATTAAAAATAAATAATTTAGACAGAAAATATCGCGAGTTTCACCTTGAAAACATCACCAGAGGTAGTATGGGGATTTATTAGAGGATGTTTAGGAAAATGCAATGTTTAAACAAAACAAAAGAACTAATGAAACCCTGTACAGATATTGATTGATATGAACTGGAAAGTGCTTAACTGTGTCTAAATTTAGTGCCAGTTCACCCTCTATCCCAATCAATTTTGTTTCTCTACTTCCTCCTTAATATACCATTTGAATTCCTATATCCATATCTTAATATGTGCAGTTGTGCCCACACGCCTGACCCTTTCTTTATACCAGTCCCAGTCATACACATGCTTCAGTTCATCAAGGCCAAGGTCAATCTGTTGGCTGTATACAGGCAATATTATGTTAGGATGGTGGAAAGGGAGACAGAGAAATGTTGGTGGATTCTGGAGCGATTCAGGAAGTAGAATAGAAAGGATAGAGTGGTTTGGCACAGGTGTTTAGGGAGCAGGGAGTGGCAAAGATAACTTGCAAGTATATGGCTTTCGTAGCTGCTTGGATCTTAGTGCCATTTACTGATACATTTTGTTTGAGGGAAAACAGTGATGTTTGTTCTGGACATGTTCAATTCAGAGTGCCCATGACATATTTTATTCATGTAATCTTTTTCTTTTTTAAGATTTTATTTATTTATTTTTAGACAGAGGGGAAGGGAGGACAAGAGGGACAGAAACATCATTTGTATGCTTGCCTCTCATGCGCCCACTACTGGGAACCTGGCCTGCAACCCAGGCATGTACCCTGACTGGGAATCAAACCTGTGACCCTTTGGGTCACAGGCCGGTGCACAGTCCACTGAGCCACAACAGCCAGGGCTTATTCGTGTAACCTTAATGGGGGTGATAGCATTCCCAAAGGGGTAAAAATTGTTTCTTGAGTAGTTAAAGATAGCTTACTCTTTTTATGCATAGAAATGCATAAAGTGTTTTATATATATATACACATTTTATGCATTTATATATTATATATATACTTTATATATATTTAAATATGATTTTAAATATTTATATATATATTTAAAATTTCATTGGGGACAAATAGAAAAAGATATCTGTAAAGCTCCTTGAGAAAACTGAACTGTCCATGGCTTAGAGTCCTGCTCTCTAAATGAGATCACTAGCTTGCATTTACAATTTGAATTACATTCACTTTTTTCTCATGAAACAATACAGTTTTTTTTTCCCTGTGGCTGCTGATGTTTTAGTGAACTATTGATCTGATTTTGGTTAAACAATACAATATTGCTAAAATCTACTTAAAAAGAACATGTCAGATAATTCAGTACTTATATCATTTCTGATTAGAGAATTTGATTTTCTGTTGAATAGTCTTTTTCCTAAGTCAGACTATATTAAAAATGCAGAGGAACCAAAAGAACTATAGGTATTTTATAAGATACTAGCGGTGGACAATCTATTGAAGAGAATAAGTATTACAAATTATGTATGTTGCCTAGATCATTCAAAAATTAGATTTTAACTTTCCATGACCTTTCTTAAGATTACTTACCAGAGAATATCAAACTTCTTTTTTTAATAATTAAACCTGTAACATATATAAAAATCATGTAATGTGCATTTGTTTACACCTGATGAAACATGATAATGAAATTGTAAATTAATCCCCAGTTAGTGTGTGCAATAAAATGGTACATTATTAATTATATTAGTATCCGCATCACTATGAAGATAAAATGTTTTTTATTGAATTTCCAAGTTAACTTTTTGCTGTGAAATTTATTACTGGAAAAAAATATTTAGATAGGATGCCTAAATTTAATAAATAAAATACTTAGATGGGATGTCTTGCATCTGTCCTTCCTTTTCCAGAACTTGAGGCACTTTGTTAATTTTCCATTAACCACAAATATATACACATCTTAAATTTGACCATAAAATACTAAAATATTAAGAGATGCGTTAGTCCAACCAATAGAATATATATTTATAGGATTGTTAACACAAATAAAGGCGCAATTATAATATGCATTTATTCCAAAATTATAGCTAAAATTTGGGAGGCTTTTTGGTAAAGAGATATCAGGAGTGATACTTCCTTATGGAGTTTCCCTTATTCTGGGGAGGGGGATTTTTAAGTGTGGTAGATGTCCACATTATGGTTGCTGACAGAGAGGTACGTTGTGCTCTGGGCCGTTTAGTAACTTCACCTGAGTTGCCAGTGTTTTCCCTATGAAAACCCAGTTGTTAATGGGAACTGCCCTTTCCTTCGATAGTTGACTGCATTTTGGCACTGACTATGTTCAATGGGGATTTCCCCCAGCTCTTCTAATATCTCGGAGAGCTCCTAAGAATATTTTAAATTTCTCTCAATCTCCTGTGACTGGAACTTTTTCCTTATACTTTTCACTTACCTTGCCTCTTCTGTGACTCCACACGTACACAGCATTGATATTGTTAAGTTTTGCATATGCATATTCTTTTAAAAATACCAGGAATATATTAAATACAGATACATGTATATCTGAGACTTGCTATTTTAATAAAAAAATATGGAAAATGTCTACTGGTACATACCTATTGTCACATTTTCTTTACCATTTCTATCGTAGCGCTATCGAAGGACACCATATTATCTAAATACCATTTCTTAAAAATTCAGTTTTATGTTAATCTATTAATTAAAGGAATTAGCATTGCCAGTGATTAATATATCCATGATAAGTTTACCTCCTATATTTATAGGTACTATGTCCATAATTTAGCTCTGCAAGATGATTAATGCCAGAAACTGTAGAGCAACTAACACTTCTGAAACATTTTATTTCAAATAGAAAAACATTATAAATAGATTGAGTGCCTATCATATATTTTTCCATTGCTGTTGCTCAGATGATTTGTAATAAAAAGGATTTTATTGTTTTGGCCATGCTGTGCTATTTAGCTTACGAATTATAGTACTATGGAGAGATTGGGTATTTACCCCTGATCCGGTTTTTAATTGGAGAAGGAGAATACTACCTAAAATATAATGAACACCATTTATTGTAACTTACTATGGTAAACTTTAAAAATAATCAAATTTTTCTGTGATAATAGGTTATTTTACAATAAGTTTTGAATTAGGAGTAGTTTTAGAAGTTTTGCAATAACACTGCCACACAAATACAAAGCTACTTTTCATGGATAATTACTGTATTTTTGTCTAAACTCTTTCAGTATTATTTCCTTTATTTTAACTTATAACTTGAAAATTATTAGTGTGTATGATAGTAAATTGTTTTAGTATTTTATAACTGATAAATTTAAATTATGATTTCTCAAATAATAGCCTCTCCAAGTAAAATGTTAAGAACATAACCACCTTTTATTTTTTTACATATTAACAATTAGTGCAATTAATTGAGGGAAGAAACTTTTATGTTTTTGCAACAACCTCTTGTTGAATAATAGACTTTAACTTATAATATGGCAACATGTTAAATATTTCAGTGGTCTAGTAAAATATTGATAATTTACCATAGTTTTCTAGTTGAAATTTTCTTTGTAGAAAACACAGATACATAGAAGCTATGGAGAATTTACAGGAACTCATAAAAACAAGTGTCTGATTTATAGAAGCCTGTAATCTAGAAGGGGAGACAATTTATACATAAATGTTACAAAAAAGTGTTATCTGTATTTTTCTTAATATTTTCCCAATTAAAATAGCAACATTAGTAATATCTTATTGCTTAAAGAGTTTTTACATTTCATTTATGTAAGTACATAATTGAGAAACTCACTATGATATTCAATCTAAAATTAATTGTCTTCCCACACCTGTAAAAGGTCAGTTTGGAGACTAGAAGGTAGATACATAGGTGCAGATGCTGCTTATTTTAGAGATATTCTAACAATAATTTAATTTTCCATGTGGTTTCCCTATTTTAAAACATTAATTTATATACTCTGGTTTCTCTTCAGACCGTAAAAATATTTCACCTTTTACTAAAACAATATTAATTTCTACTGTGTGGATTTTGATATTTTAGAGACATTTTAGTAATTCTATATTTATATATTTTTTAAAAATATGAAAGAAAATGTATATATTTAACAAATCAAACATCTATTTTAAAATTAATTTTAAAGAGGTTTATATAAAATAATGGGTTTATCAATTCAAAGTTAAAGTTAAGAAGTGAATAATAAGGCAGCGTAGATGAAAAATGTTCAAAATAATTGGCTTCAGATAAGCATATCCAAAATGGTAGATAACATAGTTTTGAAATACCCTTTGAAATTGTTGACTTCAGTGGTGAGAAAGCAACTTTATTTTTCAGGGGTCAGAAACTATAATAAAATAGTAGTAACCCATGTGGTAAGCAAATGCCAGAACTGGCATTCACCCTGGAGGTATCTTTTGATAACTTCTGACCTAGATTCGGGAATGTAATGACCAAAGTGCTTGAGGGATATGAGGCAAAACCTGGAGCCTAAGCAAATTGGTCAACTCTGAAACCATTAAAACCCCATATAAACCCTACGGAGGGCAACGTCTTCTGCAAACAAATTGTTTAAAAAAATTACTCTGACAAGGCAAACTGAGAGAAGTAGAAAAACATGTTTCCCCTAAGAATTTCTGACCACAATCCTATAATTCTACATCTAAACACATTTGTGGCCCTGGCTGATGTGGCTCAGTGGATTGAGCTCCTGGCTGCAAACCAAAGGGTTGCTGGTTCAATTCCCAGTCAGGGCACAAGTCTGGGTTGCAGGCCAGGTTCCCAGTAGGGGGTGTGCGAGAGGCAACCACACACTGATGTTTCTCTCCATGTCTTTCTCCCTTCTTTCCCCCCTGACTAAAAATAAATAAATTTTTAAAAATTTAAAAAATATTACACACATTTGTGGCTAGAAGTAATAATAACTGTACAGTTAAAAAAAACCCAAACCTGTTCCATTTTAATTGATTCCAAATTAGTGTTCCCACTAATGTGTGTTATAAGGAACAAAATGAGAAATAGAAGATATAAAAGTTTAAGAGACATATAGGAGAAAGAGGTAACATTTCAGAGGGAGACTGAAAAAGTTAATATTGAAAGAAATAATGGATCAGACTTTCCAGAATTGATGAATGATGTTAATTTACCCAATAAACCTTAATAAGGATAATTTTAAAAAAATAAATCTACAGTGAGACAAATGGCAGTGAAGCTGCAGAGCTTATAAAAGGACCCAGAAAAAAATGATGCTGTATATAAATGGCTGACACTTAGAATGACAATGACTTTCCAATGAAAATAATGGAAGGCAGAAGACAGCAAAATGAGAAAAAGAAATGTACTATTAAGCTAGAGATAGACTCCCAACATAACTATTTGTTATGAATGAAAGTGATATTAAATTTTTACACACAGACACAACTGTTCATAAATAAATCTAAAAAACTAACTCTTCCTAAAGTACCCCATAATGTCTGTACTTCAAGAATAAAGAAAATTATCTTAGAAGGAAGGCTTAAAATGCTTTAAAAAAAAGGAGCAAGAAATTAGGAAATATAAATCTAAATAAACACTAATTTTATCAAACAAGAATAATAATGAAAGCATTTAAGTTATCAGTAGGATGATTGGACATAATATTTTAAGGACCTTTCGTTGTCAAGTAGATAGTAAAGATAGGGTTAACTTTAGACTTTGGTGTGTTAAATTTTCATATTAAGATATCTAAGGTAAATACTAAAAACAGGAAATGGTTGAATAACTATTAAACTAGTAATAAAGAAAATGGAATTTGAAGGAGATGAGTACTGCAAATAACCAAAGGAATGCCAAAGTAATAAAATAATCAACTTAGATAAATGAGAACAAATATAAAATTTAAAAAAGCAACACAATTGTTTTAAATAAATCAATGACTTCGATAACAGTAAAAGTCAGAGGTTATCTTGTGGATACTGTAATAGACATAAGTATACATAAAAACATGTAAAGTTTGAGTAAACACGTGGAAAATGATATAACAGTCAAGTAATAAAATAGAATGGTTGTAGCTATTATTAATATCAGACAAAATAGACTAACTGAAATCATTGTTAAGAATAAATACATAGTGATTAATATTACAGTTCATTGGGAAGGTGGAAGAATTACAAATGTGTATGTTCTGATAAAGCAACCTCAATATAATTAAAGCAAAAAATAGATATATCTTCTTTCAGTGGATAGAATAGAATTAATAAAAGTTGTCAAAGTTATTACTTGTAAGGATAATGTGAAATATTCAATTACATTTCTATATTACTCAATATTAACTATTCATTGAAGGTCTCTTACATGCCAGGCACTGCTGAGGGTGGTAGAAATACATCAGCAAACAACACAGACAAGAGTCCCTGACTGTAAGGAGCCTATATTGTGTTTGAGGATAGGAAAGATAAGTAAGTACAGCTATTGCCCCCGTGATGGTATTTCAGTCAACAGTGGACTGCATATATGGTCATCATCCCATGAGATTATAATGGACCTGAAAAACCCCTGTCGCCTAGTGACGGCGTAGCCACTGTAACATCAGAGCTCAGCTCATTATTCACACGTTTGTGGTGATCGTGGTGTAAACAAAGCTGTTGTGCTGCCAGTCATATCGACGTATGGCACAGACAGTTACATACAGTACCTAATACTGGACGATGATAATAAATATGTTACTGATTTATGTATTTGCTATCCTATGAATTATTATTTTATTTTTTAATCATTATCTTAGAGTATACTCTTTCTACCTACTGTTTGACGTCAAGCGGTAGGTTGTGTTAGGCCTTTAGCCGCCTTGTGCCTCTCTTGATTACAGCATTTTGTTTTGTGTTTGATTTAACCTCATATTGTTTTGTACAAAAACATTCTGTGCAAACTTTTAGCAAATGAGGAAATAGGCTATCCTGTATAATCTTGGTGTGTAGTAGGTTATACCATCTAGGTTTGTGTATATGCAGTCTATGATGTTCACGCAACGACAAAAATGGCACATTTTTGAGAATGTATCTCCATCATCAAGTGGGGCATGACTGTACATTAACTGATGAACATTGGAAGTTGAAAAAGCACTATTTACAGTGACAGCAAAAGATCACTCTATATAGGAATACATCTACATGTCCATGACTTGTAGGAAAATATTGTATGTTATGAATAGGTAGAAATCTGGAAACAATTCAGATGTTCTCAATAATAATAGGGACACCGTTAGTGATATGTCATGTTGAGAGGATGTACCCTTAATATGATGTGCTGGGATGTGTCTGGGATGTGTCTTCCTCCCCAAAACCCACTTCCCCAGTCTAACCATGAGGAAATCCAAATAAAGTATGGAGTTTAGTTTATAATAATTATCATCAAGATCATGGAGATTGATTCATTAGTTATGTCAAATAGATTATAGTAATGTAAGATACTAATAACGTGAAATGGGTCTGGGCTATATGGGATCTCTGTACTATCTCTGCAACTTTTTCATAAATTTAAACTATTCTAAAATAAAGAGCTTATAAAATGGCACAATCAAAGGAATATCGAAACCAACATTTAGGAGAGTGATTACTTCTGGCAGGGAGGAGCGAGAGAATGAGGCACATGGGGGACTTCATGAAGATTGTTAATATTTTAATAATATTAATATTTTTTATTTTAATATTCATATATACTTCACATACCCTTTTGTATGTGTATTGTACATACTTTTAAAAACAGTAACAACTACCTGAAGAGAAATGGTGCAGAAGTGGAAGAAATTTTAAGGAGTAGGTTAATCATAGAGTTTTTTCTGAGAAGTAATACTTAATTGACCGATGAATTTCACTGGAATGCTATAGCTATAATTGATTTAGATTTGCAGATGGGGTAAAAAACTGTAATTCTGTGTTGTGCCCAGTACATTCATAAAAGGAAAGTTAGAAAGGTTATCTTTCAGATGTGAATAATTTATTTGGCAGGACATTTGAAAGGGCATGCTAAGAATTATGCATATTAATTCTCTTCATAAAAGCAAATAATAATGATCATAGTGGTAAGAGTAGCTACGATTTATTTATGCCCATTATGAGCTCATTCATAAGTTGACTGCTTTCCAATTCCTGTCGAAGGCTGTGCATAGAGAATTGATTATTCAGAGAGATATTCAGTAAACTTGGGTTATTATTATTACTCATATTTAGCCAGCCACTATACATACATTGTTGAATAATGCCCCTTTAAAGATATCCACACGCTAATCCTCAGAACCTTTTACTATATTGCCTTGGGTGGCATAAGGGGCTTTGTAGATGGATCAAATTCAGGATCTTAACACGGGGAGATCATCCTGGATTATATGGGTGGGCCCATTGTAACTGCGTGGATAAGAGGCATGCAGGATGAGTCAAACTCAGAAAAAGGCGATGTGACCATGGCATCAGAAGTTGAAGTGACGGGCTTTGAAGATTGAGGAAGAGTCTATGTATGTAAGCAAACAGATAGCTTCTACAAAACTGGAAAAGACAGGGCAACAGATTCTCTCCTAAAGCTTCCAGAAGGAACAGCCCTGCTGATACTGATTTTGGTCATCAGATGTCCAAAAGTTTAAGGGAATATATTTGTGTTTATCCCACTAAGTTTCTGTTACATTGACAACAGGGAACTAAGACATTATGTCATGTTACCCTATCAGTACTCCCTAAATTGGAACTCTGGTTCCTCAATTTATAGATGAAGATGCAGGGGTGCCCAACCTTTTGGTGGCTCTGGGCCACACTGGAAGAAAAAGAGTTGTCTTGGGCCACACATTAAATGCATTGCTGCATGTAATCACACAAAAAAATCTCATAATGTTTAAGTAAAGTTACAATTTTGGGTTGGGCCATATTCATAGCATCCTGGGCTGCATGCAGCCCAGAGGTTGCCGGTTGGACACCCCTGATAGAGTCTTAAAAGATTTAAGTAATGTGTTCAATTTCTCTTAGCTGGTAAGTGGCAAAGCTGAGATTTGAACCCAGGTCCCTCTTCCTGGAGGTTGATACTGTTTCAGCCCCACCCAGCATAGTGCATTGGCCCTGGAGCTCAACAACCTCAATTGGAAACCTACTTTATCATTTCCCCAGCAAAGGTACTTAACATCAGGGAGGAACTGTAACTCCTTTGTGCTTAGGATTCCTCATCAACCAAATGAGTAGAATAACACGCAGTTTTTTCATGGGAAGTAAGTAAAATAATCTAAGTATTTAGCAACACATATTTATTTAAACCAAAAATGTCAAAAATTTAATTTATGATCCAAACTATTTATGATCTAAATTTATGATCTAAAACTCTGCCATACCAGGCATTCTGTTTCTCCTTGTCACTGTGTTACGTAGTTTTGATCTCCCTTGCAAAGCTGACTTTCTGTGTTCATCTTCAGTCTGATAGCCTTCACTCAGGCCCATAGCACATTTCACCTGGAGACATTGCCTCAGCTCCTAACCAATCTTCTCACCACCAGATGCTCCCTTTTTCAGCCTGTCTGTACTATTTGACAGTTCTCTTCAAAGCAAACATAATGGATTATTTTCTTTTTTGCTTAAAAATCTTTTGTTAAATTACTCATACTTATGGGATCAATTTCAATTTGATTCAACAAATTTCAATATGAAGTCCACTAGAATTGGGCTGCAACCTAAGTTTCCAGTCTTAACTCCCAATATCACAAAATCTACTTCTGTATACATAAAATCCATTGGTCCAAAGTATGTACATTCTAAAAAAATATTTTCGAAAAACAAAAAAATGCAAGTTTTTACTTTCTACATTACTAGCTTACATTTTTATGTGACTTAATTAACATGGATTTCATATGTATTTCGTAGTAGGTTAAAATGTATTCAGGTTGAAACACTAAGTTTTATGTGATAAAAAGTAGTATTATGAATCTGGCATTTTTCAAAATTCAAATTTTATGAATATGCAATGAAACAACAAGCTTGTTTTCGAAAGTTATGTTTAACAATGTGAGTTGAGAGTTTCAAATTTTTGCGGTCATAACAAGATATGGGTTTTAAAAATTGATTTTATAGCAACAAGATTAACTGGCACAGTGACTTAACATGTCAAGGTTTGAATTTCTTTTTGATTTATGCAGTAGAGCAGCAAGATAGTCAGTGAGTAAACAAAGACACAACGCGAATAGATTTACTGTGCTGTAGGAGGTGGTGTAGAAAGTAACTCAAGTGCCTGCCCTGTGGAATTATTTGTTCACCTAAGAAACAATATGTGGATTTTAAGGAACTGATTTTTATATTCTTCAGTGAGAAGTAAATTAATCTAAATTCATTTATTAAAGATAAGTTAAAATAAAGAAACTATGCTCAAAGTAAATGTGGTGCTAATTAGTTGAACTTTGTCTATCTTATGAAAGATTTATGTCTCATAAACTCTAAATATCTTAGACAGAAAACATTGTTTTATATAAAATGTGAGCTATTTAAATACTGGTGACTTGAATAAGAAAGGTTGATACCATTCATGCTAAGATGTGTAATGAATGTGTAATAAAATTTTAAAAGGCTTTTGTTCCATGTTGAGGAGGCTTAGTTAGGACAATAAATGGCAAAATATGGGTATTAACCATAGGAATAAAACCAGAAATTATTATTCTTAAGTAAAAAATTTAGGTATGCTAAAAGTCTATTTAAACTATGAGCTTTATAGTCATCCCCTCGCACCAAAATTTTTAGCTGAAGAAAAAATAAGTAGAAAATCATATAACTGCAAATTACAGTGTACTCCTCCAGGCCGCTGCGTTCATGTTCTGACAGTGGAATTCGGTCAGAAGGTGGCCCAAGTGGTGAGCCACAGTTAGAAGGAAAATCGTTAGCAAGGAGCAGGCTGGTGAGTCCCACGCTGGGTAATCAAACCTGAACTCAAGTCATGGCAGTCTAGGCTGCTAAGTAACCGTGCACGTAGAAATGTAAAAAATATGTAGCTTTGATAGTTCAGTCTTCATTGAGGAAGATGGCCAGTGAAACCAGTATCCTTATGAAAAACAACGTCGCATTTTGGTCAGTTCAAATAGTGTGCCTGTACATTGTGTGTGTGTGTGTGTGTGTGTGTGTGTTTAAATCAGGCCATTTGCACGTGGTTTGTGCCTCTGACTCCCACTCACATATTACTAAAATATTGGCCTTGCTACCAGTTCCCCCAAACACACACACCCCAGTGAAGATTTCTTTGAATTTTAAGTGCCATTGTTAGCTCACTGGTGTGTGTCTTAACATATAAGTTTGGAATTGTGAGCTCCTCTTTACATCCCCAGTGCTTTTGACATGGTGTGGACATTTTGGACTCTCAGAAATGTGTTTTTTGAATCAATGAATGCAAGAATAAATTAATATTCTTGGAGATAAAGAAGTAGAGAAGATCTGTGCTCTTCCTGGCACTCTAAGTTGGACGTGGAAAGGCTTATCAGGCAGAAGAAACAAGTTCACTCCCTGTCTCATACCCTCTGGGCAGGCTGGATCTGCTTTGGTAGCAGCAGGAAGCAGGGAGAGTGACAGATTGTGGCCACAATCACTAGCAACACAAACGTGCAGACAGAAACCTCTTAGAGAATGAGCCTTGCTGTCTCTCAGCCCAGGGGTCTCTTGACACAGATGTCTAGACAAGGACAGTGCTGTCAGCGTGGATCTGTGAGCATCTGGTACATTCACTGTAGTCATCACCACATCACAGGAGAGATGACAAACCAAGCGGCGCAGAAGCTCAAGGCTCAGTGCAGGTCTTCCCCACAGAATCCCAATTAATATCCTTACCAGAAGTTCTTCCCAAACTCCACTCTCCTTCTGCCTTTCTTGTATGTGAAAGATGTGTAAATTTTGGGCTCAATTCCATATCTTTCTGCCAACAAAACACAAAAATAAAATGCTAGTAAAGTAACATACATGATCATAGACAACCTCTTACCAGACACATTTTTACACATATTAGCTTAACAAGATATTTCAATCTTTGATTTCTACCTATCATTCTCTTCCACATGTGGATTTAACCCTCAAGATGTAAGCACTATCCATAGTTTGGTGATTTTTGTGACAAACTACAAAGAATCACTGGGCATAATTTTATACAAAATTATATAAAATCTACTGTATAATGCACAATGTATGGAACTGTTCTTTTTTTTGTCTGAGGCTTCTAGTAAGAGTACATTTTATATTTTAAATTATACATATTCATATACTTGTATTAGGTAGGACCATGTTGCAGTCTGTCCAGAAAGTATCCATCCACACACTAGGCACAATGAAGACATTTATTAAAGAAGATACAAGCTCCAAGAAACATCGTACATAGGATAATATCTCCTCAGTCCCTTTCAAAGTGGGCACCTTGAGACCTCACACAGTTCTCCCAATTGCTATCAGCTGCCCTGTTGTATTTTCCTGAATCTCATCAACAGTCCAAAGTCTCTTCCCTTTCAAAGGTGATTTTAGTTTTGGGAAAAGCCAGAAGTCACAGGGTGCCAAATCTGGGCTATAGTAGGGCTGAGTCACCTGGGTGATTTGATGTTTCACCAAAAAAAGCTCTGCATGAGACGTGATGCGTGAGTGGATGCGTTGTTGTGATGAAGCCAATCACCAGCTGCCCAGAGCTGTGGCCTTCTGAATCATCCGAATAGTGTCTGTGGAGGAACGTTCAAGCTTAATGCAAAATTTGATGCAGATTCATTGCTCGACTCGCTCAGTCAATTTGAATGTGATGGCCGCACAGCACACATGCTCACTCAGCGGCATCTACTGCCCTCACTGACTGGTCCAGTGCAGTCATCATTGTGGGTACATGTTCTTTCCAGTCCACTCATTTTTTTTTTCTACTTTAATCACAGTATTTATTTATTTTTTTTATTGTTGTTCGACTGCCATTTTCTCCATTCTCCCCCCACCACTCTCCCACACCACACGCATCCACACCTCCCACACTCAATCCTACCCCCATCCCCTGTTGTCTTCTTTGCCCATGGGTCCTTTTTACATGTCCCTCGACAACCCTCGCTCTTCTTCCCCTCGTTACCCCTTCCTCCCTCCCCTCTGGTTACTGTCAGTTTGTTCTTTATTTCAATGTCTCTGGTTATATTTTGCTTGCATGTTTGTTTTGTTGATTAGTTTCCACTTATAGGTGAGATCATATGGTATTTGTCTTTCACTGCCTGGCTTATTTCACTTAGCATAATGCTCTCCAGTTCCATCCATGCTGTCACAAAGGGTAGGAGGTCCTTCTTGCCAGGTTATATTGATGCTGCACAAACCATTCTTGTTATATTAACAATGGCTGGACTTTTTCAAGACAGACCTTGTTTACTATATATAATAAAGCCGAAGTTAATATAAAATTATTTTATCATTTAACTACAATCTAGAAAACATACCAATTTAAGTAATTAAAAATACTTGCTATGAGCCACTAAATCGATTTTGTAACCTTCTAGTAGTTTATAAAAACAGAGTATATTATATTGGAAATATTGCACCTTACTATTCATTGTTTTTAGAAACCAATAAGAAGACAGTTTTTTCCTCTGTTTTAGAATATGTTCATTTAGTAATAAGTAAATGGAAAAATTAAATGATAATGGACCTGTTTATTATGTTAACAGTGTTTTTCTGTGTTTCAGTAAAGACTGAGTTCAGTGAATACACAGATATTCAATTAAAATAATTTAGGTACCCTGCTAACTTAGTCAGTAGAGTATGAGACAAATTAATATAGTATGTACATTAATCATTTTCAAAATTAATTTTACTATGAAACCATTCATTTTTGTTAAAATTGTTTAATTTTACATGATTCAATTGTTACAACTCGATTTTATATAACAGACATAGTCTATTTCACCTTTATAGTCTAATAACTGAGTTCACTTAGATCAAGAGATAACGCTTCTCCATCAAGACATTTGATAATTTTTCTCCCCATTTATAGGTATTGGCTAATAATGGCTCTCATAGCCCTGTTTATGACAGTATATTACAACTAATATGCATACCTACCTGAAGAATAAGAAACATTTTTATCTTGCCAATAATTAACTAGAAAGATATTTTTAAAAACAAAGATGAAAGGAGATAAACTTAGAAGGCAATGTAGTGTCTGTGAGAAGATTGCGAAGGCAGAGATGAGCAGGTGGAGGTATTGGAGGGAAAAGCAATGAGAAGAGGCCTTCAGGCCCAATGGTCCTCCTAGAATTCCTTGCTTGTTTAGAGAGATTTGCTCTCATGAGCTGAGTCAGCTATTACAGTTAAACAACGTATGGTGCTTTGCATGCTAAAACCTGTATTGTGTTACTCTAAATCTTATTTATAGAAAAGAAATATTTCAATGTAATTCCCTAAAGTTAAAGCTCAATATTTTGATCCCTTTTCAATATTTTTTTCAAAGTTAGCATTTCAATCTAAAATAAAATGATCATTTAGGACCAAGTAAATTAATCTCATCAATTAGTCTGAAACAAAGAGGTGTAAACTCAAGCTTTTAAAAGAATTGTTTCCCACTCAGTGTCTCAGCAAATCATTTTGTCATTTTGTTTAATTACTGATACATTTTCAGAGTTTTTAAATAATCATTTTCTACAGAGTTCACCAAATTTTGAAATTAGCATTTGTTCCTGATTCCATAAAATGTATAACGTTACCCACGTAAATGAAGCCTGCAAATAAGAGAGAGCAAAAACAGCTTCAGCACTTGCATTCCAGCCTCTTTATACATGGCTCTAGGTTTAACTAGATATTTGCAAGTTTCTTGATAATTCGTTTTCTCTATTACCCATTTAGGTATTTATTTGGTATTATAGTGGTTATATAGACTAGAGGAAGGGTGTTAAAAAAAAAGCTGTTCTAGGTTAGATTTGGTTCAGAGACAATTTTTCAGAAGATGAAGCTGGAAGCAGCTATGGACCTTAAGTAAACTGGTCACTCAATACATGTTTGTTGAATTGAATTAGTTTGCAGAAATTCAGATTTGACTTCACATAGTTTATCTAGTGTCGGTGGACCAATAATAATGAATACTTATGTATACATTTTATTCTGGTAAGATTTGCCCATCTATCCCAAATAGCAATAGCTTAATACATTAAAGCCTAAAATAACTTATTTTTGAGTCTATGTCCTTATTGCAATTCTAGAAGAATCCTCATAAAACATGATCGGAAGACAAAAACCATTTAGCTAATGGGCCAAAACCACCCAAAGCTGGGGATCATAAAAAATGGTACATGTATAACTTAGATATTATAATACTAATAATAACTGAATGAATATCTCTGTTTGTCATTCTTTAGATGTAAGGTCTTTTTCTTGAGTTTGGGAGGCCCACATAGACTTTCTCATGACTAAGCCACAACCTTCATACATTATATGTAAGTTTCCAGTTTTGATTTCTTTAAAGTGGGGTAGGATAAAGGTCTTTTAGAGCAATTTCAAGATACATTGCTGTTTTTATTATTTTCCCAAAGATTGCATAACTGTGTCACCCACATCTATTTTGTCAAGTTTTTTAGCACCTTACCTTTATGAAGTCATCCTAAATTATTCAAATTAATACTGTAGCACTAAAGCTCCTTTTTTCAATCTAGTATATATATTTTTACTTTTAAATTTAATCATATAAATATAATAAAAGAATAAATGATACATTTTTTGGGAAGACAGAGGCTGCTCATTCTGGATGCCCATAACTCACATGGTAGGAACAGAAGTGAGTGGTAGCAATAGTCAATAAAAATATAGCTTTGCCTTCCTTCAGTAAGTTACATTAAGTAGAAGCATTTTGATATGAGTAAAAATTAATGTGACAGGTCCATGAAAAGAAGGCTGATTAGTTTTTCAGATCTTAAATTTAAAAAGTCGATATTTATTAGAGAAAAAATAATTTCCTCCTCTTTTACTTTAAATATCATTAGTTCTGAAAGTAAATTTATTTAAACACTCTCTGTTGTAAATGAAGATATATTTTAATGCATGAGAATGTGGCTACATTCTTTTAAAATATGGATATGGTTTTATTTCTGAGTTTCAGTCAAAACAAAAGCAGTAAATCCCAAGATCATATTTGCTACTTTTCAACACCAGTAAAACAGTGTGAATTTCCTGTTCCAGATAGGAAGTGCTAGTTTGTGATTTTTAAAAAAGTCATTTATTTTTATATTAATAAACTACTGATACTACTATAGTAAGAATAATAATAACAAAAGATAACACTACTATAGAATTACTATGCACCAGGATTTCATTTAATTCTTAAAATAACTCTATGAGTGACATACTATTACTAATGCCCATTTTATAGCTGTGAAGTGAAGACACAGACAGATTAATGTACTAGCCCGAGATTATAAAGCCTTTAAATTTACAAGTAGAAGCATTTAAAACAGGCAGCCTGGTTCCTAAGTCCATGTTCTAAACCAATACCTGTACCCCTTTTCCACATACATCAATCCAAATCCCATGGGCTTCAATTTTAGCCTTCAATTCTGCTCTTCTAACCCACTAAGAAGGTAACTTTTAATCACCTGTTAAATCAATCCATGTTAACTCACTTAATTCATTCAGTCAGAAGAATCAGTCTGTTTAGTGTAAGACCTGGTTTAAAATTTTTTTTTTTTTTTTTTACCTGTATTGACCATTTGACTAACTTGGCTTGGACCACATGCAGAACAGCTTTATTGTTAATTAGAAGCTTGAGAACAAGCAATCTTGGTGAGATTCCTTAGTCAGTCAGTTAATCAATAACATTTACTGAATGCTCTCTGTGGGGCTGAGAAGGTAAAAAGATATAGAAGACAATTGGTCTGGATTTTAAAGTAATTGCAGTCTAATCGGAAATGTACAGTCTTGATCTTTAAACCTTTGAAGCTGATGTGCTTGATTGGTGATATTCTGAGATCCTCACCATAGAGTGCACAGGCCGTCCTTTTAAAGATCTTTTCTGTAGCCTAAATATAATGGATATATGTTATACTCTGATTGGTTTTCTAGTTTTCTGGTCCTGTTATTCTTATGAATTATACTTATTTTAAGAAGAGTAATTAATGCCTGCATGTTATAATTTGAAAAAGTAAATATCATAGCTTTCTTTCACAGATGGCTAAAAACAATAAAATTAAACTTTGGCAAGCAGATTTTTTATTATCTGAATAAATGTTGTTAATGTGTTTCAAACTAATTAAAAAACACATTTACCATTGTTCATCTATTCATCCATCATTTTCAAAGAGTATCTCTTAGAATTCAACAGAATCTCCAACATTTTTTTTTAAAATATTGAACAACTTTTTCTTTTAATGCGGGCTTATACTTCGCCTATCCTTCCCTCCTCAATTGACTTCATAGGCGACTTCTGAGAAGAAGGGCAACATTTTGACCTACTATGAATATCATGTGATTATTTATAAAAATGTATTCACCGTTCATTCTAGGTTGCACAGCATGATGACAATAATACTGGTTTCGAAATAGGGCGTCTGTCCCATCCTTCATCAGCCACTCTTTTACGGTTTGATGAAGGGCGATTCCGCTTTCCTCTGAACACTTCAATTCATTTATCTAAAAATAATGATGGAATGGGGCCAGATAAAGTATAAAATACTATCATTGTTTTAAGTATTTAAAACTGCACATATGAGAAATTTAAAGATTCACTGTTCAGTGAAAGTAGATAAAAATAATTTTTTTTTTAATAGGTTACTAACTGAAACAAATTGATGGTCAAGTCTATGGTAACTATTGATTGCAAAATAAAACCAGGAATCCCAGAACAGAGAACCCAAAGCAAATTTTTCCCTCTTTGTATTTTCTTCAATTGTAGTTTTCGCTGCTAGGAAGATGACTGTGATTTAAAACATGCTCCTCTGGTGAAAACATTTCTTTCCTCCTTTACAAGAGAAGATGAACAAGGGTGAAGAATATTGCTTCTTTGATTCTTGTGGGTTATTATATTTAAATTGCTTATTATTTTACAAACCTGATGGAAAGGATAGTGGTGAAAAAGCTGAGTTACTGGAGTATATTTGATTTTGCTTCAATAAAGTTTGAAAAGACAAAAAATAACAGGGCGGACCACTAAGTAGGTGTTTTTGTCCTCCTCCCTCTCCTAAAATTAAGATAATACTCCAAATCACAGCTCATGTTTTATTAACTCAAGTCAATCGCCAGTTCTCGTGGTCAACTGTCTCTACATCAGGAGATTTGATGTTGCACATGCTTGGAGTTTGCCTCCTTGCCTTGTTAATGCTCTTAGTTCCTAATGATCAATTTAGTTTGATTGATATTTGTTATGCAGCCTAAAAAGTTCCCTTCACTTGATTTTATGTACATTTCTTTCTCTGTTTCCTAGCAACCTATTTGACTTGATTGCTATTTATTTCCTGAGCTATTGATAGTGCAAGATAATCCTTTTGTGCTAATTACCTTCATGTCCACATGTAAATTTGGTTTTATTCACATATTTTACATTTCTATTATTAAATGACATTATAAAAATAAATGCTGCTTTAATGCAATTTTTATACATTTGCTGTCAATGTAGATAATATTTTGAATTTATACTTGCTTATTTCTAATTGGAAGTGTGAAATGTATATTTTCATGACAGAGACACATTGGAACTATTATGAAAAAAATCCCCAGTAGATTAAAAAAACATAACCAGGGGCAAGACTGAGCTGGTAGATACCGATAGACTGTGGGGACAGCCTGAGGCCATTTCAGAACTCCGCAGGCTTAACCTATACCTCTGGTTTATCTCTCGCCATTGTGAATCTTTTTAAAATACACTAGGTCACTAAAAATGTTCTCTGTTTCTGAAAGCAATTTCAGGCAGCGCTGATAAACCGAATAGACTCTTTAGTATTTCAGATAGTCTGAAGCAAGAGTCCCTCATTTTAAATTACATCAAGGTGAGGTGGAAGCTTCCTCGGCATACCCTCTCTCTAGTACTTCTCCGAGAAATTTGATTGGATGTCTATTAGAGTAAAGAAACGTTTTGCTAATTCCACTTTAATAAATATTCTAACGCTCCAATAATGCTACAATATCTTAAAAACATGGGGAGTTAATTCTCCAAAGAGCCTCACTCAGTGGCTGGTAAATAGTAGGTGCTCACTTAATGTAAATAAACTATCTTTGATCTATTTTACGATTTAAGACACTCAATTGTGAATTGCTACCCTTTCCTTCTCTTTATTTAGTGCAGAGTATGTTTTATCTGCTTTCTACCCTAAGCAGACTGTTGTGTAATCCTGTTTTTTGCTCAATATTTATAATGACAAGATTCAAGGCAAGTGTGATTGAAGAGCCAAAAGGAAAGATGTTCTGCAAAATGCGATCAATGTCCTTATGCATCTGGTAATCCTATCGGCTGTGAAAACTCCCAGTGTTCCCTCAGCAATCCTTTCTGCATGCGTGAGTGTTCTGGCTGCCACAGGGGTAAAAAGTTTCAAACCTAGAAGAGTTATACATATTTGTATCACTGAAATAACTTTGCAGTAAGATTCCTTGAGAGATGAGATTGAAATGTAGAGTTAATGAAATCATTGACATCTTTAAAAATACTATACTTTTGTTTAAGGGAAAAATGCAGATATAATATAAATTTTAGAAAAAATTATTACTTCAGTACCTTACTTCTACCAGTTTCTGTACAGGGCCATCAGAGCAGTATTATTTCTGTTCTTAAGGAACTTAGAATTTTTAAGCCTCATCTGCACTCTTATACAACATGCTGCCGTCCTGTCTACATGACACAAAAGGATTTGCTGATGAAATCATTTAGCTAACTGTGAAAATGGTAATTATTTCTAACAAAAATAGGAAAAGATAAACTGCTTTCCAAGAAGCTTGACTTGACTTTGCGATTGCCTGAGGATTGCTAAGAGGCTTCAACGTTATAGTATCACTTAAAGTGGTAGGCTATAAATAGAGCTGACTGAACTAAGTTGCCATGGGAAACCTACCGATGTTTCCAAAAAAGGAAACTAAACCAAAATTACTGACTGACTGTAGTTGAGGCCTGAGTTCTGGGAAAAAGTCTTACTGATTGTCACTGATGTACCTAAGGGGTCGCCAGGTACTTGGTGGACTGTGGACAGAATTCTGCCTGTTTCTCCCTGTACAAGTTTCCTTATCCCAGTTCCTCTTTATAGTCAGGATTTCAGTTAACTAAGAGTGACAAATTAAACAGAACTTTAAAAATGAAAATGAAACCCCTCTAAAGCAAACTTTGTCTTATATATTATTCCACTTAAAAACAATCTGTGATAGCTTAGAGAGGACTTCATATACGAGTCTGTCGTAACTGGAAGGGTCCATGTATGGCGTGACCTCCTCATTCCCCTTGTTTTTCCATATTTTCCACTAATACTCTTGTTAACATCTCTCCTCTAGTCACTAATCTATGGTGTCCGGACGGTTTTCTTTCCTGAGTGCAAATGACCAACAGCAGCCGAGGAACGCCAACCTTTGACCCAAGTCAGTGCCGATCAGTCTCTGAGGCACAGCAGTGCCGCTTAGTCGTGGTTCCACTTTCCGTGTTTTCAGTTACCCCCAATGAACCATGACTCAAAAATATTACATTTAAAATTCCACAAATAAACAATTCAGAAGTTTTCAGTTATGTGCCTTCTGAGCAGTGTGATGAAATCTTGTGTTTTGCTCTGTGCCACCCGGGCCGTCAGTCATCGCTTTGTCTGCTTTACCGTTGCTGCATGTGGTACTTGCCCATCCGCTTACTGGCCCTGTGGGTGATCCTGGCAACACGGGCGTGTGCTCAGTCGGCCTTACGTTCTTTAATAATGGCTCTGGAGTGCGAGGGTAGTGGTGTTACCTCAGAAAGGCCAAAGGGAAACAAAGGACATGTACTTCCTTTATATGAAAAGGTGAAGGTTCTCAATTTAATAAGGAAAGAAAAAAATCGTAAGTTAAAGTTAATAAGATCTACAGTAAGAACAGATTTGCTGCCCGTGAAATTGCCTACTTTATAAACTTTATCATAGATATGTATGTATAGGAAAAAACATAGTACAAAGAGGGTCTGGCATGGTTTGTGGTTTCAGGCATCCCCTGGGGCGTTGGAACCTTTCGCCCATGGATGAGGGGAGACTGCTGTATATTAACAGCGTCTCTGCCTACTGACCCACCAGCACAGTCATTAGTAGAATCTTACAAATAATAGCCAGAAATGTTAGATTTTGGTTTCTTTGCATGATGTCCTAATACATGTTTTAATGATTAAATTTCACGTTTAACTTATATAGAAACTTCTGAGAGTTATTAATACATAAATAAAAAATGAAAACAGTACACTTTATAAATTAAATATGTGGGTTTATTTTCTCAAAGACGTTCTTGAAAAATGGATTATATTTTAACTTAAATACGATTTTTATTTTGGTTTATACCTTTGGATTATTTATTAAGCAATTTAAGTTGAGAAAGAAAATATAGATCTGGGGTTTATTAGCATATATAATATTATATTATTATGATAAATATGCCTTACTCTAAGTTGGAATTTAAAATATTTCCAATTGGGAAACTTATTCTTGATTTGTATATATAGATTTAATCCAGTATATTTAAAAAGCTGGAATGGCATGTAGGATACTATCTATTCCCACCCTTTTTTAGCAGGCAGTTATTATTTATTAATTTACAAATAAGATTTGGATTAGAAATATTCTACGTGTACTTTTAGGTACTGAACACTGTTTTGATAATATCAGTCAAGTATTAAGAGAAGGTAATTTGCTTGTCTTCAAAGGGAGTTTCTGCTACTACTGATTTGTATTTTAGTAACACAACTTCCTGACAGTATAAACATTTTCTAGGTACATATCCTTTCACTAAGCACTACTAATAATTTTACCTGCTCTGATTAGCAGTGCTTGTTTATGAATTCTAAATTCCCAAAGTGTATATTGTCACAAACAGAATCAGTGACATACTAAAACTCTCTCTGGTTATGCATGAAGTGCTCTTGGAGAAATGTTCCCAGTAGAGATTTTGTTCCATCTTAACCAGAAAATTAAAAATGAGTACACATTATGAATAAATTGTGTAGCCAAATTTAATGTCTGAGATGGCCTTAGCATTTATAAATCGAAGAAAGAATAATGGAAGAAAATTATATTAGGTTTCTATTTATGAATTACTTAATTTTCAGAAATAGATTATTTGTTTCATATTTATCTTTTGTTTTAGGACCTTGCAGAAGTTGACCCCTGAAGTGTAGGTTAATGGATGCTGAATTCTTTTTCAATAGTTAAAACTTAGAACTGTGATCCAGAAAAAGAAAAATTGTAATGTAGTTTTATATTGGAAATAGAGAAGAAATAGAAGAATGGGAATATAGTTTTGTCAAAAACAAAGCTCTGTCTACTGAAAAAAACAAAGCACGGAGTTGAGTTTAATGTAAGACTTTTGATCTGCAAGCTGGGAAACTCAAGGCTGGAAGAGCAATGAATTTAAAGTTGCTCACAGATCAAGGGATATTTATGAGATTATTTGACTTTTCAGGTGATTGGTTGCATATTGATTTTTTTTTTTAATCATGGTAGATGAGTCAAGGCAACATAGAATTCCAGAGACATGACTAGGTGTGGTGTTTGGGAATTGGCTGGTGTCACCTACTGATTCCCGAGAAGAACTGAATGTTCTTGTAAGATTAGGTTAAGTTTTCTTTATACACTTGTATTGATCATCTCCATTTTGTCCCTGACATAAGTGACTCCATTTAGATTGTTTCTACATTTTCTCCTTTTGTTCAAGGCCCCACTAGGGGTTCTGATTACCCAATAAATTGCAATATATTTCTTCTGTATGGATTTCACCTTTTCACTGATTATCTGTTTTGTTTATTTTTCTTCAACATGCATGATTCAATGCCTTTCTTCAGGGTAAAAAAAGCTTTTGGGGTCAGTAGCAACTAAAAGGCAAAGTATGAGCAACTTCTTTTTTCCTTTTTTATTAAATTTGTTAGGTTGTCATTGGTTAATAAATTATATAGGTTTCAAATTTACATTTCTATGACACATCATCTGTATATTACCTTGTGTGCCCATGACCCAAAGCCGAATCATCTTCTGTCACCATATTTTTTACCTCCTTTACCCATTACTACCTCCTACCTCCCTTCCTCTGTTAACTACCATACCGTTTGCGTGTTTTTGAGTTTTTGTTTGTTTACTTTTTTAGTTTGTTCACTTGTTGCTCTCACTTTTATACCCCACATCTGAGTGAAATTATATGGTTCTTAACTTTTCCTGTCTGACTTATTTTGCTTAGCATGATATTCTCAAGATCCATCCATGTTGTTGCAACTGGCATTATTTCATATTTTGTAGAGGCTGAGTAGTATTCCATTGTATATATGCAGCACACCTTTTTTTATCCAAAGAACACTTCAGTTGTTCCCATGTCTTGGCCACCATGAATAATGCTGCAATGAATATAGGGGTACAAACATCTTTGCAAATAAATATTTCCAAAGTTTTCAGGTAGATAACACAGAAGAGGAGTTGCTGGACCATATGATAACTCTATTCTTAAATTTTTGAGGAATATCCATACTGTTTCCATAGTGGTTAAACCAGTTTATATTCCCAAAGGAAAGGGAAATAAAAGCAAAAATAAATGAATGGGTCTCTATCAAACTAAAAAGCTTCTGTACAGCAAAATAAACCACCAACAAAACAAAAGGACAACCAACTGAATGGGAGAAGATATTAGCTCCAACAAAGGTTAGTATTCAAAATATATGAAGAACTCCTACAACTCAAAACCAAACCAACAATTCAGTTAAAAAATGGACCAAGGACCTGAACAGACACTTCTTCTAAGAAGGCTTAGAAATAGCCAACAGATACATGAAAAGATGAGCAACCCCTCATAGCAGATCAAGTGGAGGGTGAAGACAGGGAGATTTTTGTCTGGAGCATAGGTGTTAGGTATCATCTCAGAGCACTGGGCAAGCTTCAGTCTATCAGGCTTGTTATTTTTACAAAGGCTAAGTAAGTAACAGCTGAAAATCACAACACAAAATAAAATGAGAGTATTAAAAAACCAAATTGCAATATAGTTCTAGACTGTGAGTTGAATCCTGTTGGTAACCAGCTGAATAAATAAAAATTCCAAAGTAAGTCAGATTGGACTTGTAACCAATGGGCTTCTTCACTGATTTTGTGTCACTGAGTATCAGCCTCCTCAAAATATTAATCCAAATGCAGCAAGTAGTATTGGCTATAGCACAGGTATCTCCTTGCTCAGGTAAAAGACATTCCAGAACTGTTTTTTTTTTTACTTTTTTTTTAATTGAATTTATTGGGGTGACATTGGTTAGGAAAATTGCATAGATTTAAGGTGTACAATTCTATAATACATCATCTGTATATTGTATTGTGTGTTCATACACAAAGTCAAGTGTTTTTCATCACTGTTCCCCCCACCCAAACCTTTACCATCTTCTACCTCACCTCCCCCTCCATTCCTTCTGGTAATCACCATACTGTTGTCTATGTTTATGAGGGTTTTTTTTGTTTGTTTAGTTTTGATTAATCCCTTCGCTTCTTACCCAGCCGTCAATCCCACTCCCCTTTGACAGCTGTCAGTCTGTTCTCTGTATTTGAGTCTGTTTCTATTTTGTTTGTTTATTTTGTTCACTAGATTTCACATATAAATAAAATCATATGGCACCTGTCTTTCTTTGACTGGCTTGTTTTACTTAGCATAATACTCTACAGGCCTGTCCATGCTGTCCGAAAACGGAATGCTGCTACATAGTATTCCATCGTGTGAATGTCCCCCAGCTTTTTTATCCACTCGCCTAGTGATGGGCAAATAAGCTGATTCCGGAACTCGGCTGTCGTAAATATTGCTGCAACGAACATAGGAGTGCCTGCATTCATTCGAGCCAGTGTTTCAGATTTCTTCAGGTATATTCTCAGAAGTGGTTCCGCTGGGTCATAAGGCAGTTCCATTTTGAATTTTTTGAGGTAACTCCGAACTGCTTTCCACAGGGGTTGCAGCAATTTGCGTTCCCACCAACAGTGCGTGAGGGTTCTCTTTTCTCCACATCCTTGCCAACACTTGTGATCAGTGGATTTATTGATAATAGCCATCCTGACAGACCTGAGGTGATATATTATTGTGGTATTAATTTGCATTTCTCTGATGATTAGTGACTTTGAGCATCTTTTCATATTGGCATAAAGATGTGAAATAACTGACACTAAAGAAATAAAAAGGATTTAAGAAAATATTATGAACAACTATATACTAAAAAGTTAGACAATTTGGATGACATAAATTCCTAGAAACATACAATCTTCCAAAACTAAATCAGGAAGAATGAGAAAATCTGAATTTACTGATTACAAGTATTGAAGTTGAAGTAGTAATCAAAAACTCCCAAAAAACATATATCCTGGACTGAATGGCTTCACACGTGAATTTTACCAAACATTCAAAAGAAAAAAGAAAAAAGAAAAACCTGACCCCTATATTTATCAAATTATTTAAAAACATTCAAGAAGAAGGAAGACTGCCAAGTTCATTTTAGGAGACCGATATTATCCTAATTCTAAAACTAGAATAAGACACCACAAAGAAAGAAAATTGTTATCCAATATCTCTGATGAATATAACTACTAAAATCCTCAAGAAAATATTAGCAACCCAAATCTAGCAATACATTAAAAAGATCACGCACCATGATCAGGTGGGATTTTTCCAGGGAAGCAAGGTTGGTACAACATTTGCAAATCAATAAACGTGTTACAGCGCATAAACAAAATGAGGGATAAAAACCACATGATAATATCGATAGATGCAGAAAAACCATTTGATAAAATCCAGCGCCCATTTATGATAAAAACTCTCAGCAAAGTGGGAGTAGAGGGGATATACCTCACTATAATAAAGGCTGTATAAGAAAAACCTACAGCCAACGTCATATTCAATGGGTAAAAACTAAAAGTGTTTTCCTTGAGATCAAGAACAAGACAAAGCTTTTCAATCATGAAGAACAGCTTTGGCCAGGCAGTTTAGTGGGAGATTATGCAGTTTCTCCAAAGGTTAATGAGCGGCTTCTGAATATAGCCTCATTTGCATTTATTCCTAGCCAGGAGAGCAGTGATCTACCAAAGGGAGTAAATTTTAATTCATAAATGCCCCCTGGTAGCCCTGTTTAAGCCTGTGGCTCGGGCCTGAAGAGGAGTCAGCCATGAAGGCCAGCAAAATTTAAGAGCCCACTGACTGCACAGGCAGTTTTATTTTGGTCTCTTTTGCCTTGCCCCCCCTTTTTTATACAGAGCCTGGGCACAAGGTTCCCTGGGTTTGGGTATAGCAACCAGATGCAGGGAAATGGACCCCCAGCGTTAGGGAGACTGACATGATAGAGGGCTGGGTTTGTTTCAGAGAAAATGAGACATTAGAAATCAGACAGGATTTTGTGATGGATAGAACTACAGGATCACCAGTATTGTGGCAAATCCAATGGACACCTGGAGGTTAGATTAACCCCCTTTGCAATGATCTGACATATGAGAACAATGACATTTATCTTTTCAGACTAGAGAAGGTAAAAAGTGGGCAAAAGAATCACAAAGACCTTCCTGGTGTGAGAATTAGAAAAAGGATGGTCAGAGAGGGTGGAGGAATGGAAAGAAATGACCTTGATCTGACATTAGGGCAGGCGGCAGTCTCTCCTCATGTTCATTATTTCCTTTCCTAGTAAAACAGATTTTGAAGACTCCAGAATTTGCACAGAACCAGATGTGAAGTAAAAACTTCTTTAGTCATGAAATATGCACCCAAGTTTTGATACCTTTTAATTTGGCAGTGGCATCTGTGGCCAACAGCACTTGCTGGGGACCTTTCCGTGAATCTCACTTTTGCAAAAGCATCAGGGCAAAACAATAACTGTTTGTAAGTAACACAAGACTTAAAAATGGCCCTGCTTGCCCTGCCTGAGGTGGCTCAGTGGATTGAGTGCCAGTCTGCAAAGCGAAGTGTTGCCTGTTCGATTCCCAGTCAGGGCACATGCCTAGGTTGCAGGCCAGGTCCCTGGTGGGCAGTGCTTATGAGGCAACCACACATTAATGTTTCTCTCCCTCTCTTTCTCCCTCCCTTCCCCTCTAAAAATAAATAAATAAAATCTAAAAAGAAAGCCCTCATTAAACATCTGATGAAAGGTCATTATAATGGGTTTGACAAGGACATTTGGTTATTTTTGTAACACACAACTTTTTAAGATAACTGGAATTAAGACTGATAACATTATACCAGAACATATCAGATTTTTAGGAACTTCACACCATTTCCAGAACATTTATATTCATTATATGCATCCATACAACTACAAGCTAAGAAGTCTAAACATTAATTCTTGTTTGATAATGCTTCCCATGTAATTTAACATGTCAAGTTAACCTAATTAGTTTAATGTTTTACCAATAAGAGACAAATCTTTTAAGGTTTTTTTCAGAGATCCTCTGGGAAATCTCAAAGTTAGTTTAAATCAAAAGACTCCATTTAGAACTTGGTACGGGGAAGTTGTCAAGACATCAAAAAAGGTTTTAACATTTGACTAAATAGGATCACAAATCATTATGGAGTAATATTTATTATCTCTTTAACCAAAGTTGCAATAGAAGGTTAAAGGCAAATATAGAAGGTTATATAGTTAGTGAATAAAACTTAGCTCTTTTAGTACTTAGACAGGGTTTTAAATAATTAAAGACCTGATAAAGCATGGTAAATTATTTCATAAAATAAAATTTTTGCTGTCCAGGCAGATTACTTAGAAGGTAAAGAAGGTTTAATAATCTCTTTCCAAAGGCAGACCAAAAATTTAAAAAACAGAGTCTTTTAGAATCCATAATTCCTAGTGAAAAATAAGAAGTAAAAAGTTGTGGACGGTTTGTTTCACTAACACTCCATATTGGCAGAAGTTACAAATAAATGTCAATTTCTAGAAGTATATTCTTCTTCATTTCAAGTGTTTTAATGTGGTACAAAACATGTATACTAATAGCCATTATTTAACTTAGTATAATTTTATGGTTTTAAGTTACCAAAAAAGAGTTTTGGAAATTATTTTTAAATAAACATAGCATAACATAATTATTATTTAAAGTTTATTTATAAACTTTTATCTTACTTATATCTATTTAACTCACTTGTTCTTTTAAATTTTTTTTGGTATATTTTATTGAGTATGCTATTACAGTTATCCCATTTTTCCCCCCTTTTTCCCCTCCACCCTGCACCCCATCCCATCATCCCCACACCTTAGTCCATGTCCATGGGCTGCACACGCCAGTTCTTTGGCTTCTTAATTTCCCACACTACTCCCAGCCTCCCCCAACTACATTTTTTTTTTGTCAGCATTTTCCCGCTACCACTTTCCCCAGCCCCACCCACCTCCACCTCCCACCCTCAAACCTTCCCCCATTTGGCTTTGTCAATGGGTCCTTTATGCATGTTCCTTGATGACCCTTCTTCTCCTTTTCCCCTGTCATCCCCCTCCCGCCTCCCATCTGGTTATTGTCAGTCTGTTTTTTATTTCAGTGTTGCTGGTTATATTTTGCTTGCTTGTTTATTTTGTTGATTAGGTTCCACTTATAGGTGAGATCATATGATATCTGTCTTTCACCTTCTGGCTTATTTCACTTAGCAGAATGCTCTCCAGTTCCATCCATGCTGTTACGAAGAGTAGTAGCTTGCTCTTTCTTTCTGCTGCATAGTGCTCCATTGTGTAAATGTACCACAGTTTTTTGATCCACTCATTTACTGTTGGGCACTTAGGTTTCTTCCAATGCTTGGCTATTATAAATTGTGCTGCCATGAACATTGGGGTGCATAAGTTCTTTCGAATGGTGTTTCAGGATCCTTAGGGTAAAATCCCAGCAGTGGAACTGCTGGGTAAAAAGGCAGTTCCATTTTTAGTTTTTTGAGGAAACTCCAAAATGTTTTCCACAGTGGCTGCACCAGTCTGCATTCCCACCAACAGTGTACTAGGGTTCCCTTTTCTCCACATCCTCGCCAGCACTTGTTGTTTGTCGATTTGTTTATGATGGACATTCTGTCTGGTGTGAAGTGGTATCTCATTGTGGTTTCAATTTGCATCTCTCTGATGGCTAGTGATGCTGAGCAGCCTTTCATGTGTCTCTGGGCCCTCTGTATGTCCTCCTTGGAGAAGTGTCTGTTCAGGTCCTTTGCCCATTTTTTAATTGGATTGTTTATCTTCCTGGAGTGAAGTCATGTGAGTTCTTTACATATTTTGGAGATCAAACCATTGTTCAAGGTGTCATTGGCAAATATATTTTCCCATACAGTTGGTTCCCTTTTGATTTTGCTGATGTTTTCTTTAGCCATGCAGAAGCTTCTTAGTTTGATGAAGTCCCATTTGTTTATTCTTTCCTTTATAGCCCTTGCTCTAAGGGACATATCGGTGAAAATATTGCTGCTTGGAATGCCTGAGATTTCCCTGCCTAGGTTCTCCTCTGGGACTTGTTATGCTGTCACAAATTATATTTAAGTCTTTTAATCACCTTGAGTTTATTTTTGTGTGTGCTGTAAGTTGGTGGTCGAATTTCATTTTTTTTTGCATGTAGCTGTCCCAATACAGTTTGTTGAAGAGGCTATTTTTACTCCATTTTATGCTTCTATCCCCTTTGTCGAAATTTAATTGACCATAGAGACATGGGTTTATTTCTGGGCTCCCTAGTCTGTTCCATTGATCTATATGTCTGTTCTTATGCCAGTACCAGACTGTTTTGATGACAGTGGCCTTATAATATAGTTTGATGTCAGGCATTGTGATCCCTCTGACTTTATTCTTTTTTCTCAAAATTGCTGCAGCTATTTGGGCTATTTATGGTTTCATATAAATTTTTGAAATGTTGTTCTATGTCTGTGAAATATGTCATTGGTATTTTAATAGGCATCGCATTGAATCTATAAATTGCTTTGGGTAGTATGGACATCTGGATGATGCTCATTCTTCCAATCCATGAACATGAAATATGCTTCCATTTATTTGTGTCTTCCTCAATTTCTTTCTTCAGTGTTGTATAGTTTTCTGAGTACAGGTCTTTAACCTCCTTGGTTAAGTTTATTCCTAGGTACTTTATTTTTCTTGTTGCCATATTAAATGGGATTTCTTCCATTGATTTCTGATTGTGATATTTCATTGCTGGTGTACAAAACTGCCTTTGATTTCTGAATATTAACTTTGTATCCTGCTGTTTTGCCAAATTCACTTATTAGACTGAGTAGTGTTTTGGTGGAGCCTATAGGGTTTTCTGTGTACACTACCATGTCACCTGCAAACAATGACAGCTTTACTTCCCCCTTTCCAATTTGGAGGCCTTTTGTTTCCTTTTATTTCCCTATGGCTGTGGCTAGGACTTCTAATACCAAGATGAATAGAAGTGGTGAAAGCGAACATCCTTATTTTGTTCACAATCTTAGTGGGGATGTAGGTTCCTTCTTCCTTTTAGTTTTTGCCCAGTCACTATAATATTAGGTGTAGGTTTCTTGTACATATCCTTTATTATGTTGAGGGATGTCCCCTTTATTCGCACTTTGCTGAGTGTTTTTATCATAAGTGGGTTCTGTACCTTATCAAGTGCTTTTTCCAATCTATTGATGTGATCATGTGATTTTTGTCTATCCTTTTCTTTAAGTGATGGATTATGTTTATTGATTTGCAAATATCGTACCATCCTTGCATCCCTGGGATGAATCCCACTTGATCATGGTGTATGATGTTTTTAATGTATTGCTGGATGCGGTTTGCCAATGTTTTGTTGAGGATTTTAGCATCAATGTTCATCAGTGATATTGGCCTGTAGTTTTCTTTTCTTTGTTGTGTCTTTATCTGGTTTTGGGATTAGGATGATACTGACCTCACAAAAACCTCCCCTCTTCTTGGATTTTTGGAATAGTCTGAGAAGGACAGGGGTTAGCTCTTTCTGAAATGTTTTGTAAAATTCACCTGCGAAACCTTCTGGTCCAGGGCTTTTGTGTGCCAGGAGTTCTTTGATTACTGTTTCTGTTTCCCCAGCTGTTTTCTGTCTGTTCAGGCTTTCTGCTTCTTCTTCATTCAGTTTTGGAAGATTGTATTTTTCTAGAAATTTACCCATTTCACCCAGGTTTTCAAATTTCTTGGCATATAGTTGTTCATAGTAATGTCTTACAATCCTTTGTATTTCTGTGGTATCAGTTGTAATTTCTCCTCTTTCATTTCTGATTATTTGCATCCTCTCCCGTTTTTTCTTGATGAGTCTGCTTAAACGCTTGTCAATTTTGTTTATCTTTTCAAAGAATCAGCTCCTGGATTTATTGATCCTTTGAATTGTTCTTTTAGTCTCTATGTCATTCAGTTCTGCTCTGATCTTGATTATTTCCTTCTTTCTATTCTCTCTGGACTTTGTTTGTTGTTGTTTCTCCAGTTCTTGCAGACATAGGGTTAGGTTGCTTATTTGAAATGTGTGCATCTTTTTCAGATAGGCCTGTATTACCACGAACTTTCCTCTCAGGACTACCTTTGCTCTGTCCCATAGGTTTTGAACTGTTCTATGCTCATTTTCATTTGTTTCCAGAAACTTTTTGATTTTGTCTTTGATCCCATTCATTGTTTAACAGCATGCTATTCAGTCTCCATGAGTTTGAATGTTTTTGAGTTTTTGGGGTTTTGTTTTTTGAGGTTGGATTCTAGTTTTAAGCCCTTGTGGTCTGAGAAAATGTTTGATATGATTTCAATTTTCTTAAATTTGTTGAGCCTTGTTTTGTGTCCTGTCATGTGATGTATCTTTGAAAAGGTTTCATGTGTATTTGAAAAGAATGTGTAGTTTGCTTCTTTGCGATGAAAGGTTCTATATATATCAGTTAAGGCCATTTGATCTAATGCATCTTTCAGTTTCACAATATCTTTGTTGATATTTTGTTTGGATGATCTATCCATTGTTGACAGTGGGGTGTTAAAATCCCCTACTATTAGTGTGTTGCTGTCTATATCTTTCTTGAAGTCCTCTAGGATTTGGGTCCTCCTATGTTGGGTGCATATAGGCTTACAATGTTTATGTCTTCTTGATGAATTCTTCCCTTGAGTATTACCAAGTGTCCTTCCATATCTCCTTTTATGACCTTTGTTTTGAAATCTGTTTTGTCTGATATAAGTATTACTACCCTGGCTTTTTTTTCTATCCACTTGCTTTGAATATTTTTTTCCAACCCTTTACTTTCAGTTTGTGTAGGTCTTTTGTTCTGTGTGGGTCTCTTGTAGGCAGCATATGTGCGGGTCGTGTTTTTTTATCCCTTTAACTAACCTATGTCTTTTAATTGGAGCATTTAATCCATTAACATTTAAGGTTATTATTGATAGGTACTTATTCATTTTTTCCCTTTGTACTTATGTTCCTCTCTCTCTCATTCTCTTTTTCTTCATCTTCTTACAGCAGCCCCTTTAGCATATCTTGCAATGCTAATTTGGTAGAGGTATATTCTTTTAGCCTTCTGTTGTCTGGGAAACTCCTTATTTTGTAGGTTTTAATTGAGAGCCTTGCTGGGTAGAGTAGTCTTGGGTACAGACCTTTGCTTTTCATTACTCAGAATATTTCTTGCCATTCCCTTCTGGCTTATAGTGTTTCTGTGGAGAAGTCAGCTGCCAGCCTTATTGGGGCTCCCTCCTTTGTTACTTCCTGTTTCTCCCTTGCTGCCTTTAAGATTCTACCTTTGTACCTGATATCTGCCATTTTAATTATGGGTTTCTTTGGGTTCCTCTTGATTGGGACCCTCTGTGCTTCCTGGACGTGTGTGACTTTTTCTCTCCTCAAATTAGGGTAGTTTTCCATCATTACTTTTTCAAACAGGTTTTCTATCCCTTGTTCCTCTTATTCTCCTTGTGGTATTCTTATTATACGGATATTATTACATTTCATGTTGTCCTGCATTTTCCTTAGCCCCTCTTCGTTCTTTTTGAGCCTTTTTTTCATTTTCTTGCTCTTTCTGGGAGTTTTTTTCTACCATGTCCTCCAGCTCGCTGATTTGATCCTCTGCTTCATTTAGCCTGCTTTTGATTCCTTCTACTGTGTTCTTCAATTCAGGTATTGTATTCTTCATTTCCTCTTGTAACCAAGAGGAACATAATTAAGAACAAGTTGATACTTGTTGATAGTTTCTATGTTCATTTTCATGCTGATATAGTTTGCAGTAAGTTCCTCATAGTTTCCTATAGTTTTTTTGTAATTCTCACAGAGCTCATTGAGTTCATCGAACTTCCTTATAACTATTGTTTTGAACTCAATATCTGATAGTTTACTTGCCTCTATTTCATTTAGTAGTCTTACTGGGGATTCCTCCTTTCCTTTCAATTGGGGGTTGTTTCTTTGTCTCCCCATTATTTGTCTGCCTGAGCAAAACCACACAGCCGAGGAAACAAACCTTTGACCACAGAAATAACTCCCCCCTGTGATCCCACTATCAGCAGCAAATGAACCAGTATTAATAAGGCTGTAAAGAGATTAAGACTATCATAAGAAGCGAAGAATAAACTATAGTATAAAATCTAGTGCCTTAATATGTACCAACTTGATGGACAAGAAATGAAGTTAAAAAGCTACGTAGTAAAGAAAATACTGCAGATCATGGAGAAGACCATAGTGGACTTTGCCTTGGTAGCCTCTAGTATTTACCATTGGTTTTTTTTCTGGGTCCCCCTCTGGTGATGTCAAATGTTGACCCCATCTGACCTTAGGCAGTCTGTTTGACACTTCCAGGGATATACTGTCTGTGGCTGTCTCCTTCCGTTGTTAATTGTTAATCTCGTCACTCTGTGCTCAGTAGTCAGGCTTTAACACCACAGGGCAGGGCAGAATCCCTTCTAGGGTCGTGACTAATGTTTCCCTTCAGGCTACTGCTGGGAAGGGAGTGGTCTCTGTGAGCTCAGTGGCTGCTGCCTTATGGGGGATGATTCAGCACCAGGATTCTGGAGGCCATTCTCCCAGTTCTCCCAGTTCTCCCAAAGTCTCTATCCCCTGTCTTTCCTCAGGTGTCTCTAGCGCACTCTGCCCCCACCTTTGCTGGAGCCCAGGGTAAGTGGCTGCAGATGAAAATGTATGTGTTGGCCCTTTAAACAGCTCTTTCAGTCTCCAGCCGCCCATCTCTGGCAGAGAGCAGCCCTGCCGCTTTTCGCAGCTAGCTGTTACCTGTGAACTTTTTGGGCTCTGGTGCTGTAGGCTGGGGATCCCCGCTTATGGTTTAGACCCCGCTCTTCTCAGGGTGATCCAACTGGCTGCTCAAATATCCCTCTGGCTCTGCCGCCTGAGGGTGCCCAGCCAGCCTTCTCGAGTCTCCTCCACACTCCTTACCAGTCAGGTTGTGCTGAATTGATTCTTCTGTCTGTGCAAGGTTACAAGGCTTCTCTCTCACTATTGTTCAGTTGTTCACTGTGGGTTATTTCTCCACATGTAGTTGTAATTCCAGATTGGTCAATGTGACTTCCACTTACTCCTCTGCCATCTTGATCCTCTCACTTGTTCTTAATTATGTTTAGATTACTCATGAAAATTTTATGAGACATTAGACAGCTAACATATATTAAGTTACCATTTTTTGGTTAACAAATTCTGTAACAAAAAATATTTATAATATATATTTAATATTTAAACATTTTATTTAGGTATAAAATATATATATCATAAAATTTTATATATTAAATGTAATAAACTAAAAAGTCTTAATAATTTCAGCAATTCCAAGAGGGTTCCTCTTTGACATTTATTTCTCCATGTTTGTTTCACAAAAGTAGAATGTTCTTTAATTAGCATTTTATACACTTTTGTCTATGATTTCATCTTTCATAGGAGGAAGGAATCCAGTTTGTGCTACATCATGTTATTTTACAAGGAGAGCTTTGTAAAAAAATTTTTTTTAACAAGTAAACAGGTTATTTGTTTTCATTGGCAATTATGCCTATTTTATTTTTTATAATGAACTTCTGGGACCATAAAGAAGTCATTAAATTTCTCAGTTTTTGAACTCTAATACCAAAAATTACTTTAATGATATGATATGTATTTAAAACTATTCAAAAATGCTAGGAAGGCTTTTGTTCTCTATAGTACAAAATGTTTAGTTAATTCGTGGTATCAAAAATAGTTCAGATGGCTCCCATAACAAATAGTCAGAATGCATGTATTCATTTACGATTATACATCATCTTAAACTTGTTTTGTAAAGAAAGCAAAAAGTTTCCCTGGCATAAATAAACATATTGGTCATTTAAAATGAAAGATCTTTGCCGGTGAAGGTTTTGATCTATATGAACTTCTGACTTTGGGAAGAAATATATGAGAGGCTATTTTGGCTATGCGTTCTATTATTTATTTCAAGATTAAGGTATAGAGCTAGATCCCAGGTTCTTTATTTGTACGTTGTGTTAAATACTGTATTAAAGTATAGGCAGATCTAATTTGAACAGTCATCTAATAAGTGTGAATGGAAAATAACCATTAACTGTCACAGACACTCAAGAATTTCCTAAGCAAAGCGATATTTCTAAGGTATTTTTGAGGGGTTTGTGTGGTATGATCTGCCATAATAATATTGGTAATACAAGCAATGCCTGGGGTTCCAATTGACCGTAATCATCCCACAGGATTGTGATGCTATGAAACTGCCTAGGAGAGTCCATGCATCCTGAGGCCCAACTTTGGCAAAGAACCTTTAAAGATTGGTGGCAATTATGTCTGACTCTGTGAAATAAGTTGTAAACATCATATGCTACTGATTACTTCTTTTTAACTACTTAGAAATCTAGGAGAATGCTTACTTAATATATACAAGTTAGATACCATATTTCTCTGTAGCTTTTATTTCTATATTAATATTATTGAAATCTTATAGAGTCCTTTAGTAACACTTTAGTTTATTATATCATATAACAGAATACTCTATATTTTTAGACAAATAATATGTTATGAATCACCAACATCTCAAAATGTGAGAAAATTATGCAGTATGGCTTTACAAGGAATGTAATACCACTCATATTAAAGCTAAATGTATACTCATGAGTTTCAGTAATATTATTTTTAGTGTTTTTTCCTAAAAGGTTATTTGTTCAGATATGTAGGCCTAGATTTTACAGCTGACAAAACTAGCTGAAATATAATGTACTTTTAAAAAATTAATGGCAAAATGATCTGAACACATTGAATACGGTAGTGTCATTGCCGTTGTGAGAACATGTTGAAATGGTAATATTTGTATAAAGGCTGATGTTGCACACGTTGAAACTAATAAAGAATATAATGATTCTACAGAAAATACAGGTGAATATTTCTGTCATGGATTTTGTACAGTTGCATACAATATTTTTGTGTCATATATTATTTTATTCAGATGAAAATAAGAGATTCACCCATTTACTAATGGACACTTAGGCTGTTTCCAGCACTTGGCTATTGTAAGTTGTGCTGCTATGAGCATTGGGGTGCCTAGGTTCTTTTGAATTGGTGATCTGGTTCTCTTCAAGTATAGTCCCAATAGTGGAGTCGCTGGATCGAAAGGCAGATCCACCTTTAATTTTTTGAGGAAATTTCATACTGTTTTCCACAGTGGCTGCACTAGTCTGCATTCCCACCAGCAATATACTAGGCTTCCTTTTTCTCCATAACCTTCCCTGCACCCGTTTGTTGATTTATTACGATGGCCATTCTGACTAGTGTGAAGTGATATCTCATTGTGGCTTTAATTTGTGTCTCACTAATGGCTAATGATATTGAGCATTTTTTTATAAGCCAGGCAGTGAAAGACAAATACCATGTGGCCTCACCTATCAGTGGAACCTAATCAACAAAACAAACAACTGAGTGAAGTAGGACCAGAGATTTGGAAATAAAGAACAAACTGACAGTGGCCAGAGGGGAGGGTGGAGAGGGATAATGGGGAAAGGAGGGGAAGGGGCAAGCCAAGGAACATTCATAGAGAACTCCGGAGCCCGGACAGTGGGAGGGACTGACAGTGGGAGCGGGGGAAGGGGTGGGAGAGAGCAGTGGGGAAAAGGCGGGACAACTGTAACTGAATAACAATAAATAAAAGAAGTTAAAACAAAATAAAATAAGGGATTCATTATCTTGTTCTTTTTAAGTTTATGTATAGAATCATAAAGCCAAAATTCTGTTCTCAGAGTAGTGTGACACCCATTATACTACCCTCATACACACTCAACTATTTCACTAGTAAAAATGATTTATTATAAGATATTTTCTGAGAAGCTTGCAAATTACATCAAGATTGCCAAGCTCAATGTAATTGCTAAGTACTAACTTTTAATGCCATGATATAAAAGGAGGGCGGGGGGGCTAGTTCCTTGTCACAATATTCTGGGAGATTTCTACAAAAACCGAACGCCAATTATACTATTCTATTTTATTTTTTAATTAGAAGGAAATTGTGAACAGTATGAAGGAAATGAGAAAATATTTAAAGATGACAGTTGTTCAGAATACATAGATCAGGAATTGAGTAAAATTCAAAATGAGTCAATGTTTGAAACAGGAAAGTATCATATAAAGAAAGAAATGATTAATTTGAGATTTATCTAGCAATGATAAAAATAAATTAAGATAAGGAATCTGTGGGCATTATTACCAGCAACAACTACCTTGGTAATGAAACTTGAGTAATAAAAGAGAATAATCTCTTATAGAAAGATAATGGAATTTTTCTTGGAGCATTTTGAAACTCAGCAAGATAAACTGTCAGCACTAATGCTAATTTGGTACAGAAGGGACAAGATCAGTTAAGGAATCTTGGTTTCAGTTTCATAGTTCAGTACACCTTTTTACAGAAACATGACAAACCATTGTCATATGCTTTTAAAGAAGTATAAAATGTAAGTATTGGCAATATTTCAATTATATAAGCTATTGTATTTGGGGTAGTGTAATTAAGTTATGATTAAGGGACTTTAGATCTCTTACTATCAAGTCAAAATTCAGGAGCAACACTGGCTGTTTATTCAAGGGACATATGTTACATTAAATTTTGTAGTGATTTTTTTCCGTGAATTATTGCTGTATGTGCTCAGTGAAGTTGAGAAATAAGAATGCTTTGTTTCACTAGAATTTTCCCTTAAACATTTACAGAAACTACATTAGAAAAATTGTACAATAAGGTTCATAACAGAAAATTAACTGTATAGTATCATTTATGCCTTGTAATTTTAAAAGTTATTGTAGTTAATTTTACCATTTTCAAGCATCATATAGTAGTTTCCAGAATGGGACTTAGACTGCTTATACATATATTGGTAAATTAAGATTAATTTTTATTTTAGTAAGATGCTCCATAGCTTTAATGTCTAAGGCCTAGGAAAAAAAAAATAGATTCTTCTTATTCTGTGGTAAAATGAGTGTTTCCCAGTGAGCTTGTATGTATATATATGTCTCTTTTTATAGTGAATTCTCTGACTCTATGTCTTAAATACAAAGTAGAAATCAATTTTTAAAAAATCAAAACATTATATGGGACTCAGTAAAAGGCAAACAGAATGAATAGCAATTTTTAGTTGAGTTGGGCTAGGAACAATCAAGTTTAAATTAATACTTTAGTTATTTTGGGGTAGGAATTTATATTGCTCAGCTTTCAAATTTCAATCATATAATTTTATTTTCTGAATGTGTAATATTTCATTTAAGGACATTATGTTTAAAGTAGCAATGAGAAAAATTTTTATACCTTACAGTGTGAACAAACAACCCACTATTTTGTTAATCATCTGTCATCATGCAAACCTATCACAATATTATTTTTATTTCTTAATTTAATTTATTGGGTGGGGTTACATTGGTTAACAAAATTACGTAAGTTTCAAAAGTACAGTGCTATGACACATCACCTGTATATTGTATTGTGTGTTCACCATCCAAAGCCTAGTCTCCTTCTATCACCATTTATCCCCACGTTACCCTCTTCTACCTGCCTCCACCCCACTTTCCCCCAGTAATCACCACATTGTTTCTGTGTCTATAATTTTTTTCTAGCTTAATCCCTTCACTTGTTTCACTGAGACTCCCAGTCACCCTCTGCTCTGACAGCTGTCAGTCTGTTCTCAAGGATGTCCACTTTTACCACTCTTATTCAGCATAGTACTGGAAGTTCTAACCACTGAGATCAGACAAGAAAGAAATAAAAGACATCCCAATTGGAGAGGAAGAAGTAAAACTGTCATTTTATGCAGAAGACATTATACTTTATGTAGAACACCCTAAAGACTCCAACAAAAGACTACTAGAACTGATAAGTGAATTCAATAAAGTAGCAAAATACAAATAAATATCCAGAAATCTTTGATATTTTTATATACCAATAATGAAATACCAGAAAAAAGAAACTAAGAAAGCAATCCCATTTACAATTACAAAAAAAAAAAAAAAAGAGGTAACTAGGAATAAATTTACCAAGGAGGTAAAAGACTTACATTCAGGTAATTATAAAATACTAAAGAAAGAAAATGAGGAAGATACAAATAAGTAAAAGCACATAGCATACTCCTGGATAGGAGGAAGTAACATTATTAAAATGCCCATACTAACCAAATCAGTCTATAGATTCAACACAATTTCTACCAAGATACCAATGGCATATTTCAGAGAACTAGAACAAATATTCCAAAAATTTATATGGGATCACAGAAGTTTCTAAATACCTCAGCAATCTTGTAGAAGAGCAAAGCTGTAGGTATCATACTACCTGATATCAAGCTGTACTACAAGTCTGTAATAATCAAGACAGCATGGTACTGGCAGAAAAACAGATATATAAATCAATGGAACAGAATAGAAAGCCCAGAAATAAACCCACATCATTATGATCAATTAATATTTGACAAAGGAGGCAAGAACATACAATGGAATAAAGACAATCTATTCAATATACAGTGTTGGTAAAATCTGACAGATAACATCACAAAATTAAACTAGACCACTTCCTTATACCATGCACATGAATAAGCTCAAAATAGATAAAAAACTTAAATGTAAACTCAAAACCATAAAAATCATAGAAGAAAACACAGGCAGTTAAATCTTGTAGCAATATTTTTACTGATATATTGCCTCAGACAAGGGAAACAAAAGAAAGAATAAGCAAATGGGACTACATCAAACTAAAAAAGTTTTTACACAGCAAGGGAAACCATCAACAAAATGAAAAGACAATCCATTGAAAGGGAGAACATATTCTCCAATAATACATCTAATAAGAGGTTAATATCCAAAATTTGCAAAGAACTCAAATAACTCAACACCAAAAATACAAACAAATTCAATTTAAAAAAAGGCAGAGGACTTTAATAGACACTTTTGCAAAGAGGACATACAGATGTCAATAGACATATGAAAAGATGCTCAATGTTACTGATCATCAGAGAAATGCAAGTTCAATCTACAATGAGAAATCACCTCACATCTGTGAGAATGACTGTCATCAATAAATCCACAAATGTCAAGTGCCCGCAAGGATGTGGTGAAAAGGGAAACCTTGTTCACGGTTGGTGGGAATGCGAATTAGTGTGGGAAACAGTGTGGAGTTACCTCAAAAAAACTAAAATTGGAACTGCCTTATGACCCAGCAATTCCATTTCTGAGAATATATCCATAGAAACTGGAAACACTACTTTGAAAGACCGTATGTACCTCTATATTCATTGCAGTGTTATTTACAATAGCCAAGATTTGGAAACAGCTCACATACCCATCAGTAAGTGAGTTGATAAAAAAGCCATGGTACATTTACACAATCTAATACTATGCAGCTGTATAAAAGAAGGGACTCTTACCTTTTGTGACAGTTTGGATGGACCTAGAGGACATTATTCTAAGTGAAATAAACCAGTCAGAGAAAGGCAGATACCATTTGGTTTCACTTATATGTGGAATCTAATGAACAAAATAAACAAAATAGGAATAAAGTTTCATGTTTAAATATAACCGTGGAGGTATCATCATTAGCTGTATTTTTAGACACTTCTCTTCATGATTGGTAGAGCTTGTTTTTATAAACTATTGATCTTTTGAAGACAAACTTGTTCACCAAAAGTTTAGAGAAAATTTAAAAAATCTTAAAATAATTCAGATTTAACTGTTAAGATGAAACAGACTCATTCATTGGAATAAAGAGGAAAAAGAATTTTTGTGATGCATCATAACATAGATGTCAGACTCAGCTGTTAACCAGAAAAGGTGCTGTGCTCTCAAACAGTGGAGTGCTGACAGCCTACGTGTTGAGGACAGTATTTGGTCCCTTTCAAAGGAAACCCTCTCCATTGGTACACAGATGAAGATTATGCTAAGTCTGAACATGACAAGAAAATAAGTTGTATATTTTAAAGACTTGTTCACTCACAAGGAGCTATGTTTTTTTTCTGTGATTCCAAAATTTTCAAATTGCATTGAAGTGATTTTCATGCAGTCTGTTTCTTGTGGTCACTTAGATCTGGTCCTAGACTGACTCAGAACCTGTGATCCAGATACTTTTCTGTCGTATCTTTACTTAAACTACAAAAGTAATAGCTTTTCCTAGTGTAATAATCCTTATTAACCACCTAAGTTCTGAGACAAGCCCGATTGTAAATGTCAGTCATGACCTTCTATATCCTAATCATTACATAGATCAGTAGAGAAGAAAAGTAGTTGAATTTGTACTCAGACACGTGTTAAGTACAGAGGTGAAGGTCTATCCTTCACAGCAGCTAAAAAAATAAAACACCCCTGAGCTCTGAGCCTGCATATTATGAGGGAGGCTTGACAGCCATAGAAAGAACTTTAGATAAATACAATTCAAGCATAGTCAAGGATGGCGTTACTTCTTATCACTAAAATACAAACACCGTAAGTATTAAAGTTAGCACAGAAAGTTTTTAAAATGTCTTTAAAATGTAGAACTATCATAAAAAAACAATCATAAATTAGGACCCTCCTTAATAATTGTCGTGTAATTTAGCAAGTGTAGTCTGAAAAAGTATATTATTATTCAGGAGGAAATTAGCTCCTGGTTTTATAATATCAATTTTACACAATTGCAGTTATGTTTGAGATTGTTACTAATAATATATCATTACTACTAACATGCACCTGGTAAACTTCAAGATAGGAGCATCATCTCCCTACTACCAGCTTTTGATCTGGTGGGGGCGGGCAGTGTTCTGTGTGACTGAGTGGCAAATGAGCTAAATTGCAGTTTGTTTTGACAACCGAACCAAAAGTTTATTTCTAGGTCTAGTTTCCAATAGACTCTAGCCTACATGCATTTATTTAACTATAAATTTATTTATCCTTCCCCTCTCCTAAAAAGTATTTAAAATAGTTTGAAAAACTGTGTCCAGTAAATGAGAAAAAATAAATACAAGACGAAATCTAGGGGGAGACTGGAATGTGGCTACAATAATTACGGTAAAGCAAGGAGTAAAGTTAGCAAACCAAACGCATGTTGTAAAAATGTTTACTTTTGCTGGAGGGGAGCCTTAGAGCCTTAAATTCAACTCTCAGCTCTCTAGGGAACACTGCGAATAAGAAACAGAATCAGTTTTTTACTCTACCCACTAGATAAAAACAGACCATAGTAATCTCGTAGATCCTTTCTATTTCTGTTTCACTTATATGTGGAATATAAAATTGAAAGCAACCAATGAATAAAAAAGAAACACAAACAAAAAAAACTCATAGGCACAAACAAAAGTATGATGGTTACCAGAGGGAAGGTGGGTTGGGGGAAGGTATTAAAGGAAAAAGGGAGTCAAATATATGGTGATGAAAGAAGATTTGACTTTGGGTGGTGGGCACACAATGCAATATACAGATGACATCATAGAATTGTATAAAATTGTACACTGGAAACCTATGTAATCTTATTAACCAAGGTCACACCAATATACCTAATTTAAAAAAAAACAGTTATATAGAAGTACTGAAACATAAGAGATGTTTCTCTAATGGGTCTAATAAAAACTACAATTTAAATGCATTTCAGCAACATTCTTATAGGAAATACATGTGTTCAAATACACAAAGATCAAATCACTCCTATCCATACATTCAGCAGGTGAAGTAAAGAGAAAAAAAGTGTAATCTCACGTTCTTTAGGAAAAAATTTAATCCTTCCCCTCAATATAACATAATAAAGATTTATATTGCATTTCTTATTATAAGCCTCAAAGCAAATTTACTAAAGATAGGTTTCTAACCTATTTCCTATGGTACATGTACATTCAAGATTTTATTTGTAATCAAATTTGCTTATACCAGTTTACCTGAAGAGCCTCAGGAGTAGAACAAATTTTATAAATGCATGAGAGTAGAATAAACCTCAATATTAGTGAATTATTTCTTCCATAAGTAGATTATACAAATTTCAAATTTAGACTTAGAAGTCAGCTTGTTTAATCCTCTAGTTTATTTTCTCTTAAACCTGGCTCATGATCAGAGTATCCTGGATTATTGGAAAATAGGAAAGTTTCAGGCTCTACCACAAATCTTTTGAATGTGAATCTACTCTGGGGAAGTGGGTGTGGGTGTTACATGCAGGAGGAAGTGAAAAGAAAAAACTAGAGAACTAAACTTTAATAGAAATCACTAGGGGATTTTGATGATGATTTAAATATACAGGCTATCATCTACTACAGAACTCATTTTATAGATATAGAAAGTTATTAATTCATTCATCCATGTGCATATTATTCTATAGAGATATAAAATTGTCTGAGTATAATTAAAATAAAGATAGATATAGTGCCTATTGGCTAAGACTTTATAACCTAAAGAAATGAGATATGTAAATATTTGCATGACAATCCAAGTCAACAGGCCCTAAACTGTCAAAGTCAGTGATGTAGTTAGTAAGAACTGTGCTATAATATAAATATCCCTGAATTTGAAATTATTATCAAAGCTTGCATTATTTTTTCTGGGACTCAGTATGCTCATGGACAGAATGAAAGAACTGAAATAGATTACCGTCAAGACCTTTTCGGTTCTGCAGTGTAAAGATCCTGCTACTTCAGAGAAGAGTGAGTGTGAAGTGGAGGGTGAGGGGTTATGAATAGGCAGCACTCAAAGCCTGGTAGGTGGATAAGGCAGGGATAGACAGAGAGGAGAACATGGCTGGTGGAAGAGGAAGAGTAAGTTAAAACAAAGAACTGGATGGTCAAGTTAAGTTTTAAGGTTTACAAATAAATTTCTATGATATAAGCAATCAAGAGACTTGGGCAACTCCAGGAGGCCTCTGGGACTCCAAGTTTAGCTCTCAGCATCCTTCCTTCTCTCATCAGATGCATCTTCTGACCTAGAATAATAGAGAAGGTGCCTATGCACGGTGGGTTACCTCACCAGTAAGCCTTTTTTTTAGATGATGAAACATCTTCATTTTATACACAAATAATTGTATAGCTTATGTGACATTCATAGAGAGTGATACTCCATTAATCTATAGATGCTAGGTTTGTTTCCTAGGAGAAATCCAGTAATCCCAAACTGTGGACCACTTGCTGAAAGAGTTTGATGGAGTAGGTCAGTCTTACTAACAAATGACACTTGTTTATTTCTTGGGAGGTATCTTACCAACATGTTTATTAGAAGATTAGATCAAACCAACCTTCCCTCTTTCACCCACATTAGTGTCCCCAGTAATGGGTAGAGAAATAGATCACATGCCAGCTGCAAAAACCGTTTCTTTCCCCCCAGGGAACAGGATACAAATTTAGGAGGAAACATGATGTAACAAGATGACAGCGAGAATAAAATTTGGAGATAAGGCTCTTATTTTAATAGCAACAACATTATAAAATTTATTTAGAGTTAGTTTCCATTGTTATATAATTAATAGCTCTTCACTGAGTAGAGTTTACATTAAAGTTTGAAAAAAATGCCAAACATTCTAAAAGAAATATACTTTATTCAAAGTTGACAATTCTGACTTTCAGAGTACGTGCTTAGGTGATACATTCTGGGAAGAGTCTATAGTGAGAAAGAAATGGCACAAGATTATGATAGAGGTTCAGGATCAGCAGGTCTCAGAATTTTCACATCTTTATTCTTTCTATTGAGTTCCTTTCTGTTTGTAGGTTAAAATTAATATTCAAGGTAAAGAATGATATGTGCACTTAGAACTCATTTTATCTTTTACCACTGGAATAGCTTTTGAGTAGCTGTCACTGCGGACTGCTATATTTCTCAATTAGATATCATAATTTGAAAATGTTTTTTAAAATGAGACTTTAGCAAAGCAACATCTCCTGTCCCTTTAAACTTATGCTATGGTCACCTAAACTTATGACTTTGAAATAAATTTAGCATTTCAAATTTTACTTTTTATAAATTACAGTTAGATTAATGTTTCCTAGACTGTTGCAGTCCTAAAATTATTATTATGAGACTACAGGAGAGTCAAAATATTTTTATAATTTATATGTATATACATATATTTACAAAATCATATCTGTGTATCAAAGGTAATTATTTTTATTTATTTATTTACTTACTTATTTGAAGATTTTATTTATCCTTAGAGAGAGGGAAAGGGAGGGAAAAAGAGAGGGAGAGAAATGTCCATCCACCATTGCCTCTTGCGCTCCCCCCGATCGGGACCCAACCCGCAACCCAGACCTGTGCCCTGGCTAGAAGTCAATGGGCTTTCACTTTACAGGATGATGCCCAACCAATTGAACCACACTGGTCAGGGCAAAAGTAATTAGTTTTAAATGTTACAAAATTAGTTTAAATTAGTTTAAATGTTACAAAGATTAGGACGAATTTTAAGTAAAAGCCAATTACATATTAATATTTTCTGATTTGCCTCATGAGTAAATATATTACATAGTAAAGGATGTACAAGCATCTTTATAATCACCATTGTGACAGCAATCAACCTATTGTATTATTTTGATCTTTATAATAGTAATGAGTTAGTTAAAGAGGCCAAAGTAAATGTAGCATTTACTCTTTTGTTTTCAGTTATACTTGGCTTTTGAGGAAAAAGCTGCAATTAATTTATGGCCTTTTAATAAATCAGATAGATGCAAATTATCCATTTTATGTTTCTGAAATTGGAAAGAAAAAAAATTTGAGTATCAATATATGACATATAAAACTGCAGGATTTTAAAACCACATCCAATTCTGCTAATAAATTATTTACTGAGGACAAAATAACTCAGAGAGAAGCATTTTATATTCCATATCTTTTCTTTCATCATCTTATATTCTTATTTAATTACAAAGTTCTGCATACTAGAATCTCATTATTGGTATCTTAAAATAAAGAGAAGTTGGATGGAGGCTTTCTGTTATGGCATTATGACTGACATAAATTGATTCTCCATAAAGAGAGTGTGTTCATTACTGTGTTTGTGTGTAAGAACCCGAACAGACTTCGATGATGTTGTTTCAGGGCTTCCTACCATAGGACTACCTGACAATCACTTTCTGTTAGTGGACAAAGGTAACTTGAAGTCCTTTTCCATGTTAAAATTGACTTCCTGGTGAGTTTTATGTAAAAAATTAGATTTCTACTGGTCACTTCTGAACAATTGTCTTTCAATACTTCTGCTGTCAGAATTAATGTAAATGCCTGTAATGTCCCCCCTTCTTTTTTATTTATATGATTAGGGTTGCACTTATCGAAGACAAAATAACTGATTCAAAATGGTTGAGCCACTGCAAAATTCAACCTAGTTATATGGTGCTGTGGAGACAGAAGTATGGTTGAAATGTTTCCCTTCTCAAGTTTCATAAAAGGATATGATTTAAAGCAAGTGTTTCTTGAGTACTTGTTTTCCTTTTACTTAAAAATAATGATGATTCTGTCATATTCCTCATTTTCCTTATGAAGTAATAAGAATCAGCCCTGTGTATTTGTTTCCATACCTTGTACTATCCCTAATACAAACATATGGAAATAAGTATAGACATACATAAATCAAGGTTTCTTTAAGCTTATTTTGCAAAAATAGGGTTATAGCATGTGTTTGCTTTTTGTGTTTAAGATATCACAGATATTCCTCCAGGTCAATAGAAATAATTAAGCCATTACTTTTAACAGTTGTATAATATTTTGCAAGTTAAGCATACCATGACCTAAGTACCATGATTTATGCAACCATTCTCTCCACGATACACATTTATGTTGTTTCCATTGTGTTTTGGTTTTGCCACTACAAATAATGTTTCAATAGATATCTTTCCAATCGGTACACTTTTTCCTTGATGGTGGATTTCCAAGAATTGAGTGGCAGGGCCAGAGGATGTGTGTACTTTTAAAGGATATTGCTGAATTGTCTTTAAAAAATGGCTAGATAATTTTTATCCCTGCCAGCCTTGGCGAACTTGACAAGTATGTGCATTTTTATTATCCTTAACACTGTCATTTCTTATCTTTTCTTCCTTCCCCCTTTAAAAAATTAAATCTGGTGAAAAACAGCCATATTCAATGATTGAATTTGCTCTTCCTTGTTTGCATGGTATCTTGAACATATCTTCTTGTTTTCTTTGACCTGTTAGATTTCCCTACCTTGATTTGCCTTTTATGTCTCAGTTTTTACTTTTCTCATTGTTATAGGTGTTCTTTATGTATTATAGACACCAGCCATTTATTTGTCACATTTGGCATTTTTTCCCATAACTTTTTTCATAATAAGGCACCAGGTACCTCTTCATATCTCTACTTCTGCTTACCTCTCTCCTTCCATCTCACACTTCCAGCTACTCTGATTTCTAGTATATTCCTTAAACAACCAGACCTTTGCACCCACTGACCCTCTCCCTGGAAAGCTAGTCCACAAGAAGGTCACATGGCTCCTTTGTTTTATTCAGGACTAAAATAACACTACTGTAATTCTATCTCCACATTTAGATTTATTTTTATTCCTAGAAATAGCATTTCTCATTACTCTGTATTATGTATCTCCCCTTTTGTTCACAGTCTCCTCTGTTATACAACCGTCTCTGTGGGAACAGGGTCATCTTGGCTGTGTTCACTCCTCTGCTCCTGGCATCCGAGACCCTGCCTTGCACACAGTGAATGTGCTAGATTTGATGAGGAAGATCTGTGGTTTTTTAATCGCAACTGACAGTACCTATAACTTTAGGAATATAGAAGTCACTGAAATCTTTCAAGGAACTGGTAATAAACCTCTGACTTAGGACTATGTTGTGGTGTACATTTGATGAAAACACTTGTTCTTTTCAAATCTTGTGTATCATGATGTAGGCACTACTTCGTATTAGTTTGTAATGATCTGCCAGTGAATTATTCTTTATTTACTATTCCAAAGTCTCACATCAGTTACCTTTTTAACAATTATTTGGTTTTATAGGTAAGCATTCGTATTGCCCTCACTGCTTCCCTCAAAGGCCACTCTCCATTATGGGTGGATGTGCCCTTCTGGGGCCTAGGCCAATGGTGAGGAGACTGATGCTTCCTACCTGTTGTGGGATGAATTCTGTCCCTCCTAAGTTCATACATTGAAGTCCTAGCCCCCAGTACATATGTGAAGATACAGTCTTTAGAAGGGTGATTAAGTTATAATGAAGACCTTAGGTTGAGCCCTAATGCAACCTGACTGGTGGCATCATATGTAGAGAAAAGAGGGATGAGCAAAGGTGATACCCCAGATGTGTGCTCACAGAGGAAAGACCATGTGAGGACACAATGAGATGAACATCTACATGCCAAGGAGAGAGGGCTTAGAGAAAAAACAAACCTGCCAAAACCTTGACCTTGGACTTCTAGCACCTAGAACTAGGAGAACATAAATTTCTGTTATGTGAGTCTTCCAGTCTGTGCCATTTTGTCATGGTGGCCTGAAGAGACTAGCACACCACCACACCCCTGCTCTTTCACAGATGCAAACCATGTTCCCGGAGGCATACACGAGCCCCATTCTCAGCGACTCTGATGTTTCCGTGGTATCTATGTCTAAGGAGGCTTAGCAATTTCTAAGTATGCAATGTTTATGGGGCTAGCTATAGCACCTAAGGATAAGAGCCTTCCAGGGGACATGAATAAAAGGAAACGTGTGTGGTTGGCTTATACGCTAGTGATGCAGACAGGAATTTTTGTAGTACCTCTTTCTACTTACAGTTTAGTTTCATGAGGGGTTATGTGTCTTGGTTAGTGCATAATAAAATGAAGATAGGTAAGATATAATTACTAATGAAAAACATTATTTCTTAGGAAAAAGTACATTCTCAAATGATCATTCTGAAAAAAAATTGAATTTAGTATTGTTTATTTACCTGTGTTTTATTATAAGTGGGGATGACATATGAAGGATGTTAGAAAGTTAAAAAAAAAATACCAGGGGTAACAGAGAAGAAAAAGTCGTTGCTGGCTGCCCACCTCAGAGGAGATGAGGAAGCTAATCTGGCTGCAGCTGCGGCCCCGGGGGAGCAGCTGTGAGCCATTGCCCACACAGGACAGAGGGGATGGGACAAGTCAGCTAAGAGCAGTCAGGTGGCAGTGGCAGCATTCTGATTGACCAGAACAGACAAAGCTCTGAAGAAGAGAAAACCCTGGAAATTAGAAAGACTATAACGTCAGAGTCGGTGGTGAGGTAATGATTGTAAGTGACCTTCACAACTGTAGCCCGACCCCTCCGAGGCATGGGAAAGTAGCAGGGGACAGAAAATTGAGGCAGGGTGTGAACGGACCTGCTTTATAGACTGGAGTTGGGTCCTGGAAAGAAATGGGTTTTCTAGGCCAAGCACTTAACACAGAAACTCTGTTCTGCAGACCAGGTCATCATGGTGGGCAGCAGGTAGGAAATACTGTGACTATGGTAACACGTGACAATTTAGAATGCATTGCTGCGTCCCAGTCAGCAACGCAGGCGTGTGTACAGAGGAAAGATGGAGATCATCTATGATTTCAGTCATGAAGTCCTGCTAACCTTGGGCAGACATACAGTGTTTAACTTTGCTCTATTCTTTTATCTAAAATCAAAGGAATTTTTCACCTCATCTGATTTCTTCGCAAAGCCCCACAAGGTGGTGGGAGGGAAGTAATATCATACCCCGCTGTTGTTAGCTAGTATTTCCTAATCCATCTTTCTCCCTAGTCAACACCAAAACAACCTTGCTATCAGCTGCTGGGTGACTTTCTTAATTCCCTCTCCAGAATTACCTCTGACATCAATCTAAGATAACACCAACTTCCATTTATAGAACATGTATTTTTGCTGATTTTTTTGGTCTCTGATTTCATTTTTTTAAAATGCTGCTTTATTTTTATGTTTTAGCTTTCATAAAATTACAGATCAGAGCTAGATGTCTGCCAGGGAAAAAAAGCAAAGAAACAGCTGTTCTGCAGTTTGTTACCCAAGGACAGAGATCCTCAAAAGAATGAAAAAGTGAGTGGCGGCCCACACATTCTGGGGATTTAGAGAAGAGGAACTGAGTCCTTCAGGGCCTTGGTGGAAATGTTCCTATATTCCCAGGTGTGCCCTAATCAGAAAAGTCATGACAAAATTGACAGATTTGGTGTTTTTTGTTTTTTGGGGTTTTTTAGAAATTTCAGTATTTATAATTTGAATATGGTAAGTCAGAGCCAACTCTCAAAACTACCCTATTAAAAACAATTATTGGAAGAGCAACGAGCGAATACTCATTCTATAGACTTAAAGGCGGTTAACTACTTCAATTTAATTAAATATAAAGATAAAGATATATTTTCAAAAGAGTTTCGAGACGTCAGGTGCATTTCTGAGAAAAGCAGACTTAGTAAAATAACACACGGCTGGTGCTCGTGCTAGAAAACAATATCGTGGTTCAGACCGAGAGGGACTTTGATTCCGTGCTTTCGGCACCTGAAGCGGAGCGCTGCTCTGGTAGGAACGAAGGCTCCAGGCTCACCCTGAGCCCTCATTTAAGCATTCCAGGAGAATGGCTCGAATTCACGGTCCTGTGTATTTCCCTGTTTATAGGCAGCTTGAAAATTTGAAAATTGACTTCATCTTACCCCATTCCTTGAGACAAGCCCTGTCATAGGATAAAAGTTCACTGAATCCGCTCAAGTTCTTTTGTCTCCTTCTCCACTGTTTCCTCTCCCCTTTCCTCTCTAGTTCTTTCTATGATCTAGATGTCACAGTTTCCAGTAACTGGTTTCTAGCTTCTTCATAAGTGATCAACCGCGTCTCTTTCAAGCACACGTATTTCCTAGTATTTTTGCCCCCTTTGACAGTTTCACAATCCTAATCTCAATATCACCTCATTTACAGTCATTGAAACTACCTCGTCTGAACCTTGTCCTTCAATTACCGTGCATTTAAATTTTCGCGATTATGCTTAATTCTCATAAATGAATTATTTTGTGGAATGGCCATCCACCAGCCTGTATTTTCTCTCCCTGAACCCCAGTTAATCCGTGACTGTACCCCAACATCTCCTACCAAATCTCAGTGTGATCAGGACCCATCTGTACCTTCCTAAGCAAGTAGTTCCACTTGGCTGCAACAGACAGCCTAAGCATTAGGATTCTCTCGGAAATTTAGCTTTGTGTTCCATACGCCTCTTCGTTCTTGTATAGTGCTCTTAACTTTTGATAACTTCCTTTAGATTTACACAGTCAGTTGTCTGTCCTAAAATCACTGACCCCTCCCTTTCTTCCGATGTTCAGAGCATTTCTTGCATTTCTCACTCTGACCTACTCCGTTCTGAGCCGCCCTGCTTTTACCTGAGCTCCATCTATGAGAGCATATTCTGAGTAAAGGATACGTGGGAAAATAAGCTTTGACTTATAAAGTAACATCATACAGTGTAAGTATTTTTAGCTACCAGCTGTGCAAGCAATAAGTAAGAGACTTTGAAGTGCTAAAAATATTTGGCATGTGTCAAGTGGGAGTTAGCAAATACCCTGGGGTGAGAAAAGCCCTAGATATGATACATCTGGCATACATTTTTAGGATGTCCTATTTTTGTTCTGTATTTTGGTTTCTGAAGAGCTCCAGGGGTGTTTCCCTAAAAAAGAAGCAACAATGACAGAAATGCCTTTATTGAATAAGGTAATCTCTGAATTTTTCTCTCTCCCTCCCCGCTGCCCTTCCAGTTAAAATCATCATGATGCTTGACTTTAGTCTTGAATCATAGACAATCAGAAACCTTTGGCAGGAAAATGATAGATAATATACAGTTATGATGATGACACCCATATTGTTACATGAAAGTATTTTTCATTTTTTGGTTACCACTGAATGTTATTACTGCCATTATTCTTTCCCTAGTTATTTTTATTTGTTGATCATCATAAATCTTCTGGCTAATTCTTGGTTGGCTCACATTTGGCACATATATTTTTGTTCAGAATATTCAGTTGAATTCTTGTTTTAAGTGGTTTATTGAATAGAGAATAAAATCCAAGAAAAGATAAAATTTTGTTATATGTTTGTTTTTCATTTCTAATTTTAATAGTACCGATTCTTAGAATATTTCCTGATTTCTATCTAAACTTGAATACATATTGAGCACCTAGACATGTTTCTTTATCATATGCAAAGCTCGGGCTAAAAATTTTCTGTGGTCATCAGTAGAAATTTAATGCCTTCTACTCCCGAAGTAGGTATGAAAATGGGAGAGGGACTTGGGGTGGAGGTGAGTGGGCTCCTGTAGAGAGGTGGGGTAACCAGTTCAGAAATCTTTGTGAAATCTACTTCACACTGCATCCTTAGGGTCCTGGAAAAAAAAATTAACTTGTGGGTTAGGAGTGTCTCAAACTTACCATAAACATTTTTTTAATTAATAGGGATTTTTAGCTAAAGGGCAAGCACCGATCATCAGCAGATCTTTATACAGTTATCACCTCTGACTTCCAATAGACATGTGCATTATTAAACCACTCCTTTGTTTTCAGCTCCATGTCACATCTTTTACAGTTTGTACTCATGTGAAGATACTTGATTCCTTCATGTACATGAAATTATTATCATTGTCTTCTTGGGATAGTACTGACTGCTGTAAACATTTCCTAATTTCATCTGATAAGACAGTGTATTTTTTGACAAAAAAGTTATCTGTTTTGGAAATAATCTTTTTAAGGGGTTCTATTGCATTTTTTCATAACTATAATGGTACTTTTTAAATATTTTCAAAATATTATAACTTTTTGACTTTTCTTAGTGATTTAAATTTACAAAACATTCAACTTATTCAGAAATATAAATCCATCTTTAATATATTTATGACTCCAAAATTATTTTAAACTTTAGTGGTCCAAAATATTTTTCTCTAATTTTCAATAAATGCATCTAATTTTGATTTACTTTAAAGAAAGATAGTTCAGAAAAATGAATGCTTTATATTCAGTGTAGTTGTGGAGTATCCATATAAAAAATTATAGAATGTTACATTTCTCATAGTTATTAACCTTTACAGAACTTATTGAAACATTCATAAAACCAAAGGATTAAGTTTCAGAATTCACTAGGAGATGAATTGCAGTTGTAACAACATGTTATAATACTTACATATTTTCTTAGTTTTCCTTTTAATTTAGTTTTACTTACTGTTGGCATACAGTACTATATTAGTTTTAGATGTACAACATAGTGATTGGATATTTACATACTTTACGGAATGATCACCCTGATAAGGATACTACCCATATGACACTGTAGTTATCACAATCTCATTGACTCTACTCCCTAGGCTGTACTTGACATTCCATGACTGTTGTTATAACTGACAACCCTTTACCTTTTTCACCCATCTCCCTAAATACACTCCCATCTGGAGGCCATTAATTCTTTGTATCTATGAGTTTGTTTGTTTTTTTTTTTAGATTATGCATATAAGTTAAATCATATGGTATTTCACTCTTGGTATTTATCAGGAGAAATCCAAAACACTACATCAAAAATATATATGCACCCCTGTGTCCACTGCAGCATTAATTATGATAGCCAAGGTATGGAAGCAATCTAAGTGTTCATGGATTAACCAATGGATAAATAGGATGTGATATATATATATATTTCCATATATAGAATGGAAATATATATTCTAATATATATAATATATTATATATTATTATATATTAATTATATATATTATATATAAGAAATATACATATAGAATGGAATATATATTATATAGAATGGAATAATATATAATAAATATTATATATTATTGATTATAGATTAATTATATATTATTATATATAATAAATACATATAGAATGGAATATATATATTCTAATATGTATATGTATACATATTAGATTCCATATGTATATTCCATATGTATCTTAAGTCATATATAAAAATGCAGTCAGAAAAGAAATTTACTTTGTTTTATGCTGGAATGCAGTTGCAGTAATTAAGAATTTCAGCAATATCAGCATTAGGTAAGTCACCTGTAACATCTTTAAGGAGAAATGGAAGGTTTTTCTGTGTCAGATTTCATCACAAATAGCTACTAACCCTTTGACATTTTAACAGTAACCTGCTTCATCATCTCTAGGACAAAGAGATAGTTGGCAAGAAAAATAAATCTTTAAAAATCAACCATATTTTCTGGTTGAACAAGTATCTGAATATAAATCTAGAGTTTGTTCCAAAAATAGTCCCAGATTGTATTTGAAAAGTCCTTCAATTCATTTCTCTTGAATTATCTTTATGATTCATGTGTTGAACTTTAATTACCATTAAAGAGAATTATTGAATGTGTATGCATGGGCAAATTTAGACACTTATGTTTTGTGGTACTTGATAAAGGAGAGAGGGAGAATTAATGACTAGCATGCTGACCTTTAATAGATTGTTAAAGAGAGCCTTCACTCGGAAAAGGAAAACTTGATGCTTCCGGTATTAGTGATTCATCAAATATATTAAGGGTTATAGAATCTTCCTGTTACCACTACCCAGAATCGTAGAGGTGTTTCTTTATTTTGTAACTATACCTATGAGGTTATACTGCAAGTCCTGAAATAATATAGAGTGTAATCAAAGTCATTTTCCCTGTAAGGAAATGTTCTTCCTGTCATCAGTAGATAATATAGTCCGCCCATCACTTGCCTTCTTTTTTTGGTCAATAGCTTAATAATTGAACTATAACATTTATAATTCAGTAGTTTCTACATACCTGTCTGCTTTGCCACTGGCTCAGACAAATTTGTTGTGTTTTGTTTGTCTCAGTGAGTCAGTTTTATTGATGCTCTTATTGTAGGAGTTGCATGTACAGAATAAACTTTCTTGGGAAGGATGCTTCTTTGCACTGACTGAAAATTACTCATTAAATAATTCTAATTTTAGCCTAAAAGACTTAAATTTAGGAATTAAGGCCATACAATCTAAGCTCTGGTTAATTCATGTGTGATAATTCAGAGAAGTAAATAATTGGTATTTATATTTGAAACAAGTGCAGTGTTTCAGTGCAAAGATTTTATATACATGTCTCAAAAAAGTGGGATTGTTGTTACTCTTTCTTGAATTCAGTAGAGTCTGCAAAGAGCACTTTATTACTTGGATGATGATGTAGGCAGAGCATAAGGGAATACTATCCCACCATCATATAAAAATTTATGAATCTTTAATACTAGGTTAATTATTAGTGTATATTTTTCTCATGAAAAAATGATAAGGGAAAGAACAGATCTCTAATTTAATTTGGCAGAAACTTTTTAAGTGCTTCGAGTGGAATTATAATTTTATTTGTATTTATTATATGATTGTCTATTTTCAGTATCTTGGTATAAGCTCCACATAATTAAGAGTTGAGTTTTGTTCATCATAATCCCTAAATCTATCACCTTGTCTGGAATCTTGTAGATGCTCAGAAATTATTTGTTGAGTTAATAAAAGGTACAGTAATCCAATGTTGAAACAACTTCAAAACATTGACTATACTTGTTCTACTGAAACCTGTTAAGAAAAAATTAGACTGTGATAAACTTTAATTTATTTTTAGAACTATTGATGCTTTCAGAAGGAAAAGGCATATATATATATGAATATATATGCATATATGTATGTATTTGTGGTAGAGTCAATATATATGTATTCATTCTAACTGTTTTCTTAGTAGGTACCATATGTTTTTATAAAAATTATTCTCAAATGTGTTCTCACTCTGTCTGGAAGTTCATTCAACTAATAATGTTTTCAAGATTTTTATCCTCCTGAGAATTAGCTGTATGTATTTCCCATCCTTCCTCCCTTCTTCCGCCTTTCACCCCTCTCTCCTTCCCTCCTTTTTACCTCCCTCCCTCCCTCCCTCCCTCTCTTTCTTTCTTTCTTTCTTTCTCTTCCTTTTGTTTTCATTTCTTTCATAACATCTCTCTGTGGTCCTAGAATACTATTGTTGAAACAAATTTGGAAAACAACCACCTTATCTTAAGAATGAACAGTTAAAAGCAGTGATATTCCCAGTATCATACTATTAATTTAGTAGCGGAATAAAAACTTCAAAACAGCTAATGACTCCTAATTTATGTTCATTATATTTAAGCTAGGCTTGGAGATACAACCACAACAATAATCATAAATTATACAGAATTAATGAGATATATGTATTAATATACATGGGTAGAAAGATATATTGAAGTGATTAGGAGAATTGCAGTAAAACAGACTAGGCTGATGCAGATAGGGCCTTTGTCCTGCCACAAATATACAGATGTCCTGTTTCCCGCTTTACTGAGAATATTGAAGAAATCTGAGGAGAACCTCTACAAACTCCCACAAAATATTCATCCATCTATAATTATCTTCATTTTAATATTCTTATCTTATATCCTAGAGTGTCTCTCTGTTCTCCTGTCTAAAAAAGTCTTCCCAAACTCTGCATTTGACCCCTCCCAACCTTGCCTGCTCTAGGTGGTTGCTTCACCAATACCTTCTATTTCTTTTATCATCACCTCTTTTCTTCCTACTAGCTCTTTTCTTTCCACTTTCAATTTACCTCTAACCCATTACCTTCAACCTTCTCTTTACTCAAATTCCTTTGTCAGCAACGAACCTTTTGTATAATGTGTTGGAAATTTCAGGCAATGAAATGTTATAGATTAGTTAAATATAATCGAGTACATTTACATATACCAGTTTTAAAAAGTTAAGTGAAAAATACTAATTTGTATAGTATAAATATTATAAGCTGTACTGTTTTCTCCATATATTTCAAATCCCCCCAAAGAAGACTATGTATGTGTGCATGTATGTGTTTATATAATATGTTAACTAGTTTGCAGTTTATAGTTTATATCCTTTATATATTTATACAGTAAAAGTATAAAAACATCAGAATAGTGGTTACTTCTCCTTTTGGGTGGATGGGGAGGAGTGGGTGGGGAAGAGGCAAGGGGTGGTGGGAGGAGGGGGATAGTTTGAAGATGATGTAAAAATGAGCTTTGGCTGTATTTGGCTGCATCCGTAACACTTAAATTCTTTTAAAATCTTGAGCAAAATGTTAACATTGTTAAATCTAAGTAGAGTAGATTTCAGAGTTTAATATATGTTTGAAAATTTTCATAATTAAGCAGTTAAAATGTTTTTCCTCACGTGTAAACACAGGCCTTCAAATCCATTGTGCAATAGTGATAAAGTATTAATATGGAGATTAACAACTTCTGTAAATTTTTATTTCTAGATAAATAGTTCACATCAACAATTATGCATTCAGACCTCATATTTACGTAGAAAGCGTTTTTATATCTTTCAACCTGGACTTCCATAGCGTCCTCTGCATTTCTTTATAGTTTTAACATTCTTCCTCTTCACTGTTCTCTATTTGTCTTCTTTGCCATTGCACTGTCACTAGGTAACGTTCAGCCAGTTGTACAGGTGGTGCTCAGTAGAACATACGACGAAGGTACCAGTAGTGGTCTGATACTCTACCTAATACATGTAAGACCGTTTAGGAGTTTCCTTTCAAATTAGTCACGTGATTTCATTGTACAACGTGTGTGAGGGAAAAGGGCGAGTGAAGCAGAGACTGCAATAGAATGAAGAGAGTAGGTGTTTGCATTTTATTTTGCTTTTGAGTTTGTACTGAATTAGTATAGGGCCTTTGTCTAATTAACTGGTCTATCTTTTCATCCTGGAAAAAAAGCCAAGCATATTCCAGGTGCTCAATTAACAATTTTGAATGAATGTTTAAATAAAGAATTGAGACATGAGACACAAGACTGGTAGTTTTTAGACTAAACCAACTGCTACCATCAAGCCAAATTATAAAAAGGGCTTTTCTAGTCTTGAGGTTTTATATATTATGTATTGCAATATATTAGTTCTTCTTGATATTTTTTTCTTTATCATTTCAAGTGTGTTTCTCCTCCAAGTGTGTTTTTCACTGCCTTTTTATAGTCACTGCTGGGTAACTCATGGCTCTGACTATAGCAGACCTCATTTTTAGGGGCAATATTAACCTGCATTGATTTGATGGCATATAACATTTAAATGTAGCAAGGTTCGTTAATGGCATTTATGAATTCCCAACATCTTCAGTTCCAAGCCTGGGATGTATGAGAACGAGAGTTGTATACATATACATATGGGTGTGATATGTCACACATACTGATGTGCTCTACCATTTTATTTGCCAGCTATGATCACAGAAAATCTCTAATAATTCTATTAGGGTGAACTACAAAGAGGAAAAAATTCTTCTTTCTGTCTGTTGAATTAGCTTTGTTAAATACCTAATATAAAAATAACATCAGGATTTAATAAATTTTTGTTGTTTCAGAAAAGGCAGGCTTTTGATTTTGATGTAATCAATGTTGGGAACAATCTCTGTTGGAGCTCACTACCCAGAAGCATCCCCTCCACCCCTCTCTGGGCCCTGAACACAGTAGTGTATAAACTATAGGAGTGTGATTAGTAGGACAGGTATTGGAGGAACAAGAAATAATGACATTTTCTTTCCAAGACATAGTCTCTTCATACTGAGTCAAGTGGATTCATTTCTAAGTTTTCAGAGTCAAATAGTGGACTGAAAAATGCACTCACACTTTATATGATAACAAACATGTTTTATGAACGATAGCAAAAATAGTGTATTTTATACTACATGATATTTTAATATAATTTTTTTCAGTGTTTGGTTTGTTTCTGAAATAATGAAACTTTTATTCATACCTAAGCTGGGCATTACATTGTATTTCACTCTATCATAAGGAACAAAAATGAAATAGAACACATTTGCTGCTACTGTGAATGCTACTAGTACTTGCATTTAAGAGTTTACATTTCTGATGATTCTTTACTTGTAAACCACAGCCTAACATCATGAGTCCATTTAAAAAAAAAGAAAACGTAGTCTTAGCATTAGAAAAAAATGTTAAAGGACATGTAATCTAACCACCATCTACAGCATCTCTTTTACATTACAATCCTTTTTAGGATACCATATTGCACACTTTAAAGGCTCTAATCTCTAATAGAATCTATAAAGACAATGTCCATTTAATGTGGTTTAAACAAAGATTCCCCAATATTTTTGACCATGGGATTTTTTTCTTTGTTAGGGCTATTAAAATATTGTTTAACAGCCACACCACAACACCCTCTTCACGCAGTGTACGCCGTTTGGATTATAGTAAGCACTTCCTTATACTGAAATTTTTTTTTGTCACCCCCCACTGTGTATGGTCCCAAGCAATACAACAGCAAATTGAATGTGAACTGGAAAAGCTTTGAGCTTTAATTTCTTCTACATCTAGGTACTTCAATTTTATAGGAAAGCCAAAGCGTTTTGTTTGCTTTCTTAGTCTGGCATATTGAGTTAACATAAAATAAAATTCACCATTTTTAGGGTAAATTTCAATGATTTTTGACAAATGTTAACAGTGTCACCACCCCAACAATCAGGATATAGAATAATCCTATGACTCTAGTGAGGTCCCTGTACCCCTGTGTTGTCAACTTTTCCTAACACCAAACCCCTGAAGAATCCAGATCAAATTTCTGTCTTTATAATTTTGAGTTATTTCAAATATCATATGATGGAATCATCCAGTTATGTACACATCTGAGTCTGACTTTTTCTACTCTTTATAATGTTTTGAGATTCATCCATATCATTGTTTTTATTTCAGTAGCATGTTCCTTCTTATGACTTATAGTATTCTAATATGTGCAGCATCAAAATTTTTCCATTCACCATTTTTTTGTAGAGTTAGGTTGTTTTCAGTTGGGCCCATTATGTATAAGGCTGTTATAAACAATTATAAGTAAGTGTGGGTGTGAAAATATGTTTCCTTTGTCTTGAATGAAAAGCCAAGGGAGATATTCTGGGTTTAGGTACATAGACGGTTAACTTCATACAGAATCTCCGCGTGTTTACCAAAGTGACGGTACTATTTTGCATTCCCACCGGCATTGTGCGGAAGTTCAGGTTGTTCCGCATCCTTGCCAGGACTTGGAATTGCCATTTAAAGAAACCATTTTAGCCATTCGAGTAGGTCTGTGTCGATATTACAATGCAAGTTTGTTTGTATTTCCTAAGGACTAATCATGCTGGGTTTCTTTTCATGTGTCTATTTGGCATATATATCTTTCTAAAGTGCTCAATCAAATATTTTCCTAATTTATTATATTCTTTGCTTTGTAATTGCTGAATTACAAGATGAATTTCTGTTTCTATCTGTAGCTTTTTTCTTTTAAGTTCCAAAAGAATGTCTTACAAAGGGAGGAGGGTTTTTTTCTTTTTCTTTTTGATTTTAATTTTGATGAAGTCCTATTTACTTATTTTTACTTTAACTTTGTTCTTTCTGACTTCTAATTAAGAAATCAGTGGTTGGAGCATTGTCCCATGCATGAAATGTTGTGGGTTTGATTACCAGTTAGGGCACAAACCTACGTTGTGGATTCAATCCCCAGTCGGAGTGTGTATGGGAGGCAACCTGTCAATTTTCTCTCTCACATCTAGTCTTTATTATCATTTTCCTTATCATTAGTGATGACTCTCTTTTATTCTTGATATGGTAATTGTTCAGTCTAACTAGAAGCTTGTCAATTTTATTGATTTTTTTTAAAAGCCAGTTTTTCATTTATTGATTTTTCTCTATTTCATTGACATCTACTCTTATTTTTATTATTTTCTTTCTGTTTGCTTTGGATTTAACTTGTTCTACTTTGTCTAGTTTCCTAAGGTGGAATCTTTGCTTATTGATTTTACACTATTTATTTTTCCAAGATAAGCATTTAATGCTATAAACTTCCCTATAAGAACTGTTTTAAAATGCATCTCACAAATTTTATAATTTGTGTTTTCATTTTCATTCAATTAAATATGTTCTAATTTTCCTTTTGATCTCCATTTTGACCTATTGGTATTCAGAAGTGAACTATTATTGCTAACATTTTTTCCAGTATGAGAAAATGTATTCTGTGTGATTGGAATTATTTCTGTTTCTCAATCTCAACTTTCTTATGACCTCAAGAAAAATTATAATTTTTCAAATTACTCAACTTTTTCTTGCTGTTAGGGTAGGAGTAATATTCTATTAAAGCTTTCTAAATCTTAAACAGAAGCAAAACTCATACGAAGCTCTTAAATTAATTACTAATAGTAAGTATGTCTAGAAATAGAAAAAATACGTCTATTTTCTTTGTTGGGACATTTTTTCTTTCCAATGAATAGACTTATACTGTATTTATAACAAATATTTCAATGTGATCTGTTTAATCCTTATCTATGAATTGTCTGTTCCATTATATTCTTTCTTTAATTAAATTTATTGGGGTGGCATTGGTTAGTAAAATATAGGTTTCAAGTGTACAATTCTATGATACATCATTTGTATATTGCATTGTGTGCGCATCACCTGAAGTCAATCTTCTTCCATCACCATGTATTTGACCTCCTTTACTCTTGACTACCCTCCCATACCCCTTTCCTCTGACCATAATACTGATGTCTGTATCTTTGAGATTTTCTTGGTTGTTTGTTCATTTGTTGCTTTCTGTTTTATATCTGGTATATGAGTGAAATCATAGAACTCACACAGCTCAACACCAAAAAAACCCAAACATTCCAATATAAAGGACCCATGGACAAAGACAACAGACAATGGGGGCGGGGGGTGGAATTGAATGTTGAAGGTCAGGATGGGTGGAGCAGGGAAGACTAATGGGGGGAAAATGGGGAGAACTGTAATTGAACAATAGTAACAAAATTTTAAAAAATGGTCAAACGACCTAAACAGACACTTCTCCAAATAAGACATACAAATGGCCAATAGATACATAAAAAGATGCTCATGTTCTATTAGCAAAATATAAATCAAACCTACAATGAGTACAACTTCACATTTCTTAGAATGGGTATTATCAACAAGACAAATAATAACAAGTGTTGGAGAGGTTATAGAAAAAAAGGAACACTTACTCACTATTGGTGTCAGCCACTGTGTAAACTGGTATAGCCACCATGGAAAATGGTATGGATGCTCCTCCAGAAAATTAAGAATAGGTTACCATATGATTCAGCAACTCTTCTTTTGGGTACCTATCTAAAAAAACTCAAAAATATTTATTCACAAAAATATATACACCTCTATGTTCATTGCAGCAGTATTCATGGTGACCAAGTCATGGAAACAACCAAAGTGTCCTTCAATACGTGATTGGATGAAGAAGCTGTGGTACATATACACACAATGGGACACTAAAGCTAAGTGAAATAATTCAAACAGAAAAAGTCAAGGTCCATTAAGTAATTTTCAGTCCCACGTTTTGAAAACTGAACCATCCATTAAGACGACTAAGTAGAATCTCTTTTAAATTATGAGATTTAAAATGTTTTCTGTCCAATTTATTGTCTCATTTTGTGGTGGAAGTCTAAATGGCGATCACATCACTTTATGGAAACACGGGTAGGATTCTTTCTTCTCAGGGGCTGGCGTGTAGACTGCAGAGCTTTGTAGAACATTTTGGACCCCATGCCCCCTCCTTTCATTGGTAAATCTTTGTGCTGCTTGTAAGTCTTTGTGCACTAACAGAACTTTGACCCAAGTAGTAAGGGAGTCATATTATATGTATGGGAAAATTCAAATTTTTCTTTTAATGTTCTTTCACGTTTCAAGAAATTGCTAGCCACATTTGAAGTTTTGTATTTGTTCAAAGGGTCAAATTAGATTATGTCTATGAAATCACGTTCTGAGCTGTGAGATAAGAGACAAATACTAGCAATATGGCCTACACATACAGTGGAAGTTCCATAAACACTTTTTGAATTGGCACTGCTTTCAGGGATGCAGAAAATTTCCTTCCAGGACAATAGAAAGTGAACTGCATTTTGGCTACTATGATTTTATTCTTGTTACTGTTATATACAGTACTTTTTAAAAAGTTGCTAAGAATTAGGACAGTATAGCTCTTTTGAATTGAGTGTCACCTTTTACATGCCTTCCATCCAGTGCACATATGCTTAAAGAATGTTTATACTCTATAGGAATTTGTGCAGGTTTTATTGAATAAGAAATATTTGGAGAACACTGATATGTCAGACTTCAGTGGGTCTGAAGTGTCTGGTATGACATACAGGAAGGATACTGTTTCTTTCCTGTGTTAGTACTCAGTCTTTTTGCTATGCCAGCTCTAATACCTCCTCTGTTCTCTCAAACATTTTAAAATAGAAAACTAAAAACCAAAAAAAAAGCCCTTATAGCATCAATTATTTTATCATTGATTCTGTCATGCTAACAATAACACTTTTTATTGATCATCTCTTTAAAAGTATTTGAAAATTTTAAAGAACACATCATGTGACTGAACTTATTTTTACATTAAAAAATTCAGGACACCTTTTTATTACAAAAGGTTTTTGAGAAAATGCAGAACTACATATACATGGACACCGGAGATTGACATTTTTGAGATAACCTAATTAACTATGAGGCATTGAACTCAAACATTTAAAAAATACTAATTAATGAAAAGTAGTCAAGTCCTTCACTCTTTAACATATTTCTGAATAACTTTTAAAAGGACAAGTTTGTTTTTTTTTAAATAAATGAAACTCTAATTGGAAAACATATAAACACTAAAAAACTTGATTCCTTATCCGAGGGTAAACTTCTTAATTTATATCTGTACCCAGCTGGCAGTGGGTGGTATCTCATTCCTGGAAATGCATGTCCTGAAAAGCAAATGCTTAGGGAATATTCATTTAGCTACAAGCAATGGCATTTCCAGCTCTGAAGTGTCATTTAGAAGGGTCCCCAAGTTCAGGGGAGAGAAATGTGGCTGATGTGGCTCTGCTTTGGCAGACTCTGTGCAGCTCAGTTTTCAAATTGATGGGTCTTGTAAAGTCCTAATGGTTTTGCTGACCATGCTGTACTTGGCAGTATGATTTGACTGGGCTTATGCCATATCTGCACAGATATAATTATTATCATTAGTGTCATTAATATGCCTGTATTCTCCTTGTTGTTCTTTGGATTTGCTTGGAGTTTTCAGAGGAGCAAACTCAAACTGATGATATGTCCAGTTTAATTTTTAAAACAAAAGTATTTTTTAACCGTGCTTGAGACCCAGTTGGAAAAATAGGGAGGACAGAACAAAATTAATTTGCTTTTTTGTATGTGTAATTTGGGTTTGTAATATTCTTTATCTGATTTCTTACAATGTCTTCTTATGTTTTAGTATTTTACTACAGCTGGTTATAATAGTATGTCCAAGCTTTTATAAATTTAATTATAAATCAAGTTAGAGATAGAGAAAGCCTTCCTTCACTGATTCATTTTTAAACAGCTTTTATTCATAATTACCAAAATAAAACATTGTCATGTCATAAAACATGGAAAACACTGGAGTGAGAAACCCCAAACAAACTACCTGTAGCCCCTCCTACCCACAGATATTTTTGATATTTTATATCTGTTTGCCTTTCCCAGCTTAGGGAACACTGCGGCAAATAATAGAGACTCCCCTTGAGTCTCTAAAGAATGAGGACTTGAACTCTATCCCTAAGGTTTTGTTCCAATGATTCCTTACCTAGTGAGTGGATAATGAAAGAGCAGCAGATACATTAAGGATACAGTTCATGGTTGGTTTGCAGGAGATACCTCTGAGTACGGGCAACGAGAGGACTCCTCCTAAACTGTGAAATAAGCTGCATTGGTACATCTTCCCTGGAGCTTGGTTCTTGGATGAGCTCTCTTCATTGTGCCTGCTTCTGATGCCCCTGACGCCCTGATCCAAGCACTCCTCACTGCCATGTATCAGTTCTACACTGGTATCTGGATTGAGCCATGTGCCCAGTCACCCAGACTGAGAACTTCTCAAATTTTTCCTGTCTCCAATATTTTTATCTTGGACCTTACAATGACCGACATGATTTGGTTTCAGGCTTCCACTCCAAATTCATCTCCTATTATGCTCCCTTTTACTCAATAAGGGCCAGTCATGCACTCCTTTGTGTTTTGTCCCTTGAATATGTCAAACTCATTACTGACTTACTGACTCAGGGCTCTTGGATGGAGTTTATATAGCTGGAGTGCTCATTTTCTTGATCTTTACCAGTTCTAAGCTCAAATACCCTCATTTGCCCTCAGATAGGTCTTCCCTGATCATTTCCTCCTAATAATCATCCAATCAACACCTTTCCTTTGACCCTTCCTTCCTTCCTCCCTCCTTCCCTCCCTCCCTCCCTCCCTCCCTCCCTCCCTTCCTTCCTTCCTTCCTTCCTTCCTTCCTTCCTTCCTTCCTTCCTTCCTTCCTTCCTTCTAGCAAACATTGTT